>CM076395.1:19832995-19990599 GCA_038363315.1 Mugilogobius chulae
AAGCAGAAAACTTGCCATAGGGCGCCTGAAGAGACTGCATGTTTGAAGTGTTCACAACGTTTCTGTTTTCACCAACATCGTATCTCCGCCCACTTGTCTTTATTTACTTGCAATGACTCAAAATTTGCTGCTTATTGAAGTTAAGTTTCATATTGAGGAGGGTTTATCCATTCTGTGTTTGAACAAGAAGTCAATGGACATCTTACATAAATTCTGTGTCTTACTATAAACTAAACATAAATAATCTACATATGTTTTATTACTAAAAAACACACATTAATCCAGTACTTCTACATTTGTACTCTGTTCCGTTCCATAATTGCTCAAACCAGACGCCGGGCCGACATCGCTCTGCTCCTGTTGTCATCTTCTTCATCGGCGAGTAAACACACGGAGATGAGTTTTTATCGACGAACAAATCTCTGCAAACACCGTGAGCTCGGGGCAAACAGTGAACGCGGCCAGTCAAACGATTAGTCATGTTTGTGTCATAAAAGATGCATGGGTTTGGTGAAAGCGCTGGGAGAGGAAGAGAGGAACGAGGGTTGGTCAATACAGCAGACGTATAGAAAACGAAAGGAAACTAAGTCAGTTTGTTTCATATTGTGCACATTTGGGACAAAAGTAAATGTTTGAGAGAAGACTGAAATGTGAACTGCAAAAGCCTTCTGCACACGAGAGGGTTTCAGTCTGATTTGTTTTCTCCTCTCTCTCTCTCTCTCTCTCTCTCTCTCTCTCTCCTCTCTCTTTTTTTTCCTCCTCCATTATTTCTTACCTTTCTCTTCTCGGTATCATCTGCTCTCTTTCTTGTCTCTTCTCATCCCAACTCATCCCCTAGCGATTGCTCTTCCTGTCTCGTTATATTCTCGGACCAAATCTAAACACACCAACAACATACAAAACACCTCAAATAAATCAATACAAACCACAGCAGGAAAGTTAATACTCACAAAATGCAGCACGACTAATCCCACATACATCCTCACAACACGTCCAAGAGGTAGGGAAAGGATCTACTTACCTTCACTTTCCTCTCCCATGCTTCACTTCCTATGGCTCTCTCTTCTTTCCTTCCCTCCCGCTCTACTTCTCTCTCTCACTCTGCCCTTAACCACCCTATTCTCTCTCTCACTTTTTAACCCTTCACTCTCCCTCTGCCTTTCCCTTCTTGGTATATCTCTTCTCTACTCATCATACTATATGCCCTCACTCCCTTCTCTCCAACTCACTCCCGTCTCTTACCCTCAATTCAATACACTCTGTTATGCTTACCGCTCCCCCTCTCTCTTACTTAACTTCGCCTCCTCGTTCAATACTCTTTCTGTTCATCGACTCACCCCCCATCTCTCTTCTGCCTCTTTTCTCTTCCCTCTCCATACTCTATCTCCTGCTCTCACTCACGACTCATTCACAATGACCATTATCTCTCAACCCTCAACCGCCTCCTCTCCCAGATCCTCTGATGATCCACTCTCTCTCCTACTTGTCTCTGTCGCTACCCTTTTCTCTGTTGCATCTCACCACTGTCTCTCATTCACCTTCCCCCTCTTCCTTCTTACCACTACCTTCCTATTATTCTCTTGTCCTTCTCTCTCTCTTTCACTAAACTATACCTTCTCTACTCTCTTCATCTCATTACCCTCTTTCCTTCTCTCTCAATATCCCATTTTCTGCGCAATATTCTCTTCTCCCTCTCTTACTACTTCTTTCCTGGATCTTCCCCCTCCCTCTCTTCTCCCCCTCTTTTTCTTTTCCTCTCCTATTCTCCTTGTCTACACCCCGTCTTCCTCTAATTACCCTTACTCCTCATCTAATATTTCTCTCCTTCCGCTCTCTCATCCTCCTTCTCCTCTCTCTTCTCTTTCCTTTACCCCTCTCTTTCTCTCTCTTCTCTCTCTCTCCTTCCCGTGTTCTCCTCTTTTTCTCTTACTTTCTCTCTCTCTCTCCCTCCCTCCCTCTCTCTCTCTCTCCCTCTCTCTCTCCTCTCTCCTCCTCGTCTTCTTCTCCTTTTCCTCTCTCTCTCTTCTCTCTCTTCTTCCAGGTGCACTCTTCTCTCTCTCTCTCTCACACAGAGCCTCTTCTTGTTCCTGTGGACGTACTATATTGCACACTGGGTCCGGAGCCTGCCTGATCTGCGTCGCGTTCACAGCTAGCGTAGCATCTCCCTTTTAAATCCCAGCTGACTTTAGCGTGGGGAAAGGACGTGTCAAAGGGAAAGTTATTACAGCCGGCGTGACTCGCTCAGCCGCCGGGGCAAAAGCAGATAAACTCCAGGGGCCAAAATGTGCACCGGAGCGACGGACCTCTGTGTGAATCAGATGGAAATAAGGCTTGGCTCTGGAGAGGACGGCAGTTTGCATCGGCCGGACAATGTACTGTACAATCGAAGCCAAATTACAATCTGAATAGACGCAATTAGCAAAACGCAAAGGCTGCAATTTTTGAAGCACCCAGTTTCATCCACAACTACATGTTCTGTCTTAAAGGAGACATGCTCCCTCTACCACATGTGGTTGGAATATTTGTAATTTTCACAAAATCCTGAGAATCCATCAGGGCAGACCCCCAAATGGTTAAAGCCATCCTGTTGCAATTTATATGTAATTAAAATGACATACAAAGATTAGTAATTTACATTTTGTTCATTGTAAAACACAAAACTAGGCCTAAAGCGGCTTAGAAATATAAACAGTTCCAATGTTATCCTGTTCAAAACTACAGAATAAATAAGCTCCGCCTCTTCTTGAAAAATGTAACTGTAAAAAGCAGCCACAAATTATTATTGTGGGAAAATTGTTATATGACTGCTATGAACCCTTTATGCAGGGGTGCCTAACCTTTTTCAGCTCGTGAGCTACTTTTGAGTGCAGCCCGAAGATCTACCTTTGGATTTACACTATTTTATTTAATTACGATGTTGAAAATTTAGATTTTTAGTTTTTATTGAAACACTTGGCCTATAGACTTTCTTAACAGCACAATAATGTTGTATTAAAAAGGAAGTTATAAACCTGTGAAAAGATAACTAGCTATTATGACCTTATTTGTGCTTGGACAACACAGTGTGAGCAGGTAGGTGTCTGCAGCACTACCTGTCCCTCCTTCTGCTCCTCTCTCTTTCTAATCCTCTTTTTTTTGTTACTGACCTTTAATTAACCAAGAAAGTCCTACTGAGATTGCTTAGTTGTGGTTAGCCTGTAGAGTTGCACTCTGCATAGAAGTCAGATGGCTTCTTTATTTTCAAAAAATCTAACTTCCTGTTGGAAAGTTCAATTCCTGTTTAGTTCTTTTCTATAGGGTTTCACTGCTCAGTTTAAAATGAAAAAAATACTTTAAGATCGGGGGTGAACGGTGAGTTGTTTTCTCTGATTATTTTTACCATCATAATCGAACTTTGAGATCGCAGTGCAAAACAGACAACCTAACATGTTAGCTGAACAAAGCTGTAGAAGACCACAAACAGGAAGTGTGCTACCAAAAAAGTGGTCAGGCCAGAATAAGGTCAATAGACAACCAGTGAGTCAGACCAATCACAGCACAGCATTGTGGTTTGATCAAACAAACATGGTGGTGCTGACAAACATACTTCAGTCTGTTTTAGCAGAATTAAGGACTATTCTGAGGACATTTGTACATTTGCAAAGAAAAAGAAGTCTGTGATTTCAATAAAAACATAATTAGTCACGTATTTCCACAATGTGAAACTTCCACAAGCTAAGTTTTAGATCTGTACAAACATGTTTTATTTGATTGGCATGTCGACCTATTCATTTTCTCCTGGACACAATTTAAATCTGATTTTAATAGAAAAGTTCATTTGTTGTACATAGATTACACATTGAGCTGCGATTCTTGACCCAATTTTATCACATTTTTTCCTTCTACACATGCAGTTTGGAGCAGAGCCTGTAAATGATTCATCAGCACTCATTTTTCTTACTTAGCTAATGGTTTATTTGTATTTTAGATCCATCTTTCCTGCAGTGGGACTGGGTGAAGGAGGATGTGCCGCTGAAAACCGCCCTGACACACAGCTCGTTACACCGTGTGGTAATTAACTAATGAGGACCTTATAGACACAAGCGTCTCCGAGCTGCTGCCCTCGTTCAGGAATGTTTAATGTCCACGGAAACGGGAAGTATCACAGATCATTAAAGCTTCACAGGCCGACGTCGTGTGAGATTATTTTATCGTATATGATGAGAATGAAGCTCTTTTAAACAAGGTAAATGTTTATCTAACGAACTTGTGATATAAAATAGGCTTTTCTGAGCTTGAAATAAGGCTGTTAAGAGTGTTTCCTCAACAAAACGCTTCATTCACAAAATACATACAAAGAGAGTTCCAGAAGTGTCTATTATATTGTTCATTATACAGTTAGACTAACACAAATCTTGTACACTTTACATTAATGGTTACATGAAATCACATAACTTGCATCATAAAAAACAATAATCCATAAAATAAATATAATTAAACAGACAAGCATTAGAGCAGACCTGAGCAAACTGCAGCTCTTAAACCTGCACACTATAAAGAGTTTGTTTCCCTCTACGAGTTCAGGTAAGTGAGAAGCACCTTTACCAGACTATAGATCATGAACTACACTTGTTCAACCTCTTTTCGACCCAGTTTTGATTTCTGTTTGTTAATAAATCAAAATGTTCTAGTCCTATGATTATGAAACTTTCAGGAGTGGTCCCAGACGTCATTCTGTAGAATCAGTGCAAATTAGGAAAAATTATGTTAAACGTTGCACTGTCTATGGAAAAATATAGCATTTGTTGTCTCCTTGGATCATTTTGTCTTGAAACATGGTAAAAGCTAAATTAAAGTGCCACATTGGCTTTTGGCAAAAAAATTTAAATGAACACTTATTTGTGCAGACATTCCCATGACCCTACGTGCACACACATGCACAATGTGTATAAAAACGGCTAAATTAGATGTAAATGTCTATGTGCTCCTGATAATACTGACTCTGAGGAGATGCTAATACTAACCTGTGAGGAGGGTCCTGGGACAAACCTCACTGTCCCTGTCCCGGGATAAGTTCTACGCACTTTGCAGAGATGTATAGGCAGATACAGTATGTATATGACCGACTCTGACTGTCTGTAAATAAATGGGATTATACTACCTCCAACAGAATCTCCTCTTGACTCTCTGGAGGTCTTTATGTCCCTTGTGAGGACGGTCCTGGAACAAACTGGACTCAAATTGAGCACATACACACTGTCCACTGTCTCTGTCCTGGGACACAATGAAGAAAGTTCTAGACACATTTTACAGACTGATCCTGGGTCTGGAAATAAGAGTTTCTTCTGTCCATAAAATAGATTTTATGAGAAAAACCTTTCAGCCACATAATCACGTCAAAATGACTAAAGAGTTCTTTAGTTGAGTTTAAGTTTTTTTTTTTGGATTTTGTTTCTCTCAATATTACCCGAATAATCCAATCTAAAGTTTACCTGTACTTTAATATAAAGTTTGACATTCTTTCTGTAAAAGCTGCTGATTCCTGATCGACCATAAACATGTCACATAAACACTCATTTTGATCTATTTTGTCCTTTGATGAGGAGAAAATGTTTTTATCACCTCTGGGTCACTTTGTTCTGATCTCTGTGGTTCACTTCTCACTAAAAACACGTCCAAATATAAGTCAGTTATTTGCAGTTTAATAGATTTCTTTCACAGTTGGTTTGAACAGATCTTAAAAGCAGGATTGACAATCACATGATATTCTGTTAATTATGAAATAAATTAGAGGCTTTACGATTTACTAAGACAAATTGACACTAAAAATTCATCTTTCAAGGCAAAAACATGTGAGACTAGCTGTATCAAAGAGAAACTCCGTGTTCCTTGTGCATTCAGAGCAGAGCTGGGCCTCACACTCTCCTGTGCCGTTATCGATCTGCTGAGCTAATCGCTGCCTCTCTCTCTGATCCATCACCGTGAATTATTGATGCTAATGCTAACGCTACCACCCGGACTCCCATTATGACGCCATTTGGCCCACGCGACCACGCCCCTTTTTATGTGCTGCACTCAACCGCCGCAACAAATCATTTTTACTGCCGCCGACGACAACAACAATAACAACAGGCCTTTGGAAAAGATCAACATGAAGCAATATAAGAAGAGCATGAAGCTGTTTACAATGATCTGGAAGAATTTTTAGGCAGAGATTTTTGGTAGCTACAATGAATTCTCGGGTTGGTTTTGGTCAACATATCCCTTCATCTCTGTTCATACAATCTGTTCACTGATTGGCCGATTGTACTTCCTGGTTTTCGAGAACCGTCTGCAGTTCTGTGATACCTGGTCTAGTGTCTGGAGTGAAATGAAGTTGAGCCTGTCTAAACTGGATTCACTGTGAGTGACAAAACGGCTCTTTCCCCACCATCTGGACGTATGACATCACCACTTTCTACAACATGACTGGAACACTGCAAAAAAGGCCTTTCAAAAAAACACTTCTTGTTTTCACTACATCAGTTTAAAACAAATAAATACTCTATTGACCCTATTTTGTCCCGCCTACTTTTCTAGGATGTGCACTTCCTGTTTGACTGCATTTAGCCTGTAGACTTTAGATGATGGGTTTATTTTAACAAGACAGACAAACAAACATGTAAATTACCTTGACAGAGCTAAACAGGAAGTGCGTATCCTAGAAAAGTGGGCGGGACTAAATAGGGTCAATAGATCAGACAGTTGTGGTGAATGCCACAGAAAACATGTTAAAGACTTTACAAACCAGAGGAATATTTCACCAGAGAGACTTGTGAGTTTAAAAAGAGACATGATTGTGTCTAAATGCTAACGCTAACAGGAAATGGTCGTGTGTACAGAAGTTAGCTATTTTGAACGTACACAAGCCAACTGAAGTTCCGTGCACAGAATGAATTGACTCTGTGCTTTGAAGTAGTTTATTTTCATATTATAGTCAGACTTTAGCGTAGCATTGACAGACAAACACGTCTTTTTATAAACCACTTTGTTCTATTTGTAAAATGTTTAACATGTTTTCAGAGAACATCACCAACAACTCACTGTCCACTGCCTGATCTTTAGTATTTTTTCATTTTAGGCTGAGGTAGTGAAAACCTCCTCGAAATGAACAAACAGGAAATGAACATGCCAGCAAGATGTTGGCATTTTTGAAAATAAACAAGGCTAATTGACTTCTGTGCACAGAGTCGATTAACTCTAAAGGAGAACTAAACCTGTACAAAAGAAATCTAAACAGCTGTTAGTGGCACTAGCTGGAGTCAGAATGACAAGTTTAAACTAATTTGGAGTTTTTACAGTTTCTCTTCAAAAGCTGAAGGTAAGTTAACTAAAATTAGCTTTAGGGACTTCAAATAATTTTAAAACGTTCAGGCGCGGAGCTCATTAAAGTGTCTTCTAAATTTTCAGACATTTTTTGTTTGTCATAAGAGCTTTTGAACAAACACTGAGCCATCTTAGATTGGCTGATTTGACCGTAACAAAGAAGGTTACATCTACTTTTTTTTTTCTTCTAAATATATACAAAGAAAATAGATTAATTTCATGAGAAAAGTAACAGAATGAAACATTAGGGATCAGTGGGAGGCACATACATTTCCCCTTAGTTCCTTAAGGAGTAAGATGAATATGCTTAATTCAAGTCATTTTATCTAAGATAGATGTTCCTTTTTTGCAGTGATCCTATTCTTTTCTAGGACTGTGCAAGACACTGTACCTGCAACTCTTCATTATTGACAGAAAAACTTAATGCAATACATGATCTTTCTTATAAAAATATGTAAATCGAACTAAAAACAGTACATTTTCGAAACTAAAAACACACCATGGTCCAGAGAGTGAATTTAGCAGAATATCAAGTCTTTAAATAAGAAAAAATCACTTGACTTTCCGTCTGCAGTGTGAATCATAAGTGCGCTGCAGTAATCTTCGCTTTTCCGGTGAAAGGAGTAGAAGATTATTGATATGCGCTGTTGAATGTGTCATGATGAAAGGCTCGTGCAACAGAAGATAAAACAAAATTGTCCAGAAAAAAAAAAAAAAAACAGTAAAAAGCTGTTCTTAGGGAGAACGGCGAGGCTTATTGGACACGCAGCCATTTGTCAGACATCAAAAGCTTTGTGCAAAATAAATAAAAAAGACTGGAACAAGAACGGTCTTTGTGACGGAGAAATTGCTGGTTTGAAAAGAGACAAAATATTACAATAAACAAAGACAAAAGAGGAGACGATCGAAGACAATGTACTTTCAGCTGTGTCCATTAGACTTGGCTGATAAAAGCTTTTAAAGTCTTCTACAAATATACTATTCATCTCTTAATCTAAATGGTCTCTAGTTATATAGCGCTTTTTCACCTTACAAGGCTTGCTGTAGTTAGTAGCTGATGCTGTAAATATGTATTACAAGTTTTTCAAATAGAAATAAGGTGTTTTATGTAAACAGATGCACATAATGGGGGAATTCAAATGAAAACTGGACAGGACAAGTTTGGGTTTACAAATTCTAATGCATTAACACTTTAGTAAACATAGAATTCTAGGAAAAAAAATAAGAATTTAAGAATGGTGTCGTCACCCCACAATGTTTAAACTCTACACAGAGATGCACCAATCCAGCTTTTTCAATGCCAATACCGAGTTTAATACAATAAATATCTGCCAATACCTGATATCGGCCGATACTAGTTTAAGTATTCTCAAAACGAAACAACTTAATTTCACTGCAAATGATTATTTAGGTTTTAAATCAGACTACTCATAAATCGTTTGACATGTGGTTAATATTCATTTTTGTTGCAATCAGGGGTGTAGCACCAAATTCTAGGCCCCAGGTGCAATATTTGTGGATGGGCCCATAATGCATATCACTCTTGTTATTCTTTTATTCGTTTGGGTTTTATTTTCTTCAAGAACAAGCACAAAATAACTAATGGGAACTCCATTAGTTATTTTTTGTAGGAGCGATAGAGTTCTCCAATATCACAAAAACATGCATTTAAAGGAACAAAAAATACATGCTTTTAGGGGCCCTTTGCTTCCCTGGGCGTTGGGGAATCTAGTACCATTTACCCCTCAGTCCGACACTCGTGCTTACAATTACAGTCTATAAACTTAAGGTAATGTTTATTAGGACAATGTGCAATTACATTAAGCACAACAGATGCTTGTACCAGATTCTAGCTTTACAGATAATTTCCATTGGTAACTTCTTTACCAAGAGAAACAGGAGAAGGCCACCCAAGCTCAGAAAATCAGCATTTGGCTCCTGATTAGAACTAAAATCCTTTATCATTCAGTAAAGACAGAATAGAGATCTCATTATTTCACAAAGTGCAGCATTTACCTTATACTTTTTAGTGGAAAACACAAAGTTTACAAAGTTACAACTAAAAAAGTTAATTACCCAATCTTTATCTTTAAATGTTTAGGGTCAACATCAGTAAATAGGCACAGCCAGGGTAATGGCTGAACCAATATCATGCAAAATTTCATGGACCCAGTATCTCAGTATCAAATCAATGCATCCCTAATTCTATATTTATTTTCTAGCTCTGAACACAAGATCCCCAAATGTTTACACAAAATATGAGTATTTTTCTTTAATATGGGTTCTTTTAGACCAACAAATGTGCTTAAAATGTAATAAAAATTTAAAGTGAATGTATTTGTCAGTGTTTTTTCTCCCTCTTGAACTCTGGTTCCATTGTGAGCTGCACAGTTGAAACAAAAGCAGCGTTTTGCTATTTTTGCTGTCATTCTAGTTCTTGCATTAAAGTGACACTGTGAAACTTTCTTAATCCTACTATAAAAGACAGCTAAAATATTGTATAAACCAGTTCCATGCCAAATAATGGAATATTATAGGAAAAGAACAACATTTCCATGCATGTCCCAGAGGATGTTCTCCACTGGGACGTGCAGGAGCCAGATTTGGGGAGATGAAAGCCAGCTCAGAGCAGACACACACACTTGTATATTGTTTACGGTCCAACAAAAAAACATGCTTTTATTTTTGGCTAAAACAATTACGCAAGCCTTTAGTTGGAAGCTGTGTGGATTAAACTCTCTGGATGTGCAGTTTTAAAGCTTGTGTTGTTGAAAAGTGTGGGGTAGTGCAGCTCTTTTAAAAGGAAAGAAAGAGTTTATACATTTGTTTATGACGTTTAGTTGTATTCTTCAGAGACTGTGTTGATCTCAGTGACTTTGGGCCTTATAGGGAGAACATGAAAACTCCACCCAGAGAGATCGTGAGATGTTGACTTGACCCGACTCAAGCACTTATTAAAGCTTTTGCTGCAGTCAAAGTTATAGAACAAGAATAAAACTTGTTAATGAGTGTGTTTACATGTGCATAAAAAACCTGGTTATGATCAGAAGTTTTAAATATCTTGGTTTGGTGTGTTCATGTATGATGTGTCCATTATCTGATTTCAATAACCTGTTTTTTCTAATAGTATCCAGAATATTGTGCCATGTAAATACTATAACCTGGTTTCTCACGGCTGGGACCAAACTGAGCATGTGCAAACTAAAGGAACTGATCTGGCAGAAGCAGCTCATTTTGAAAAATGACTCAAAAGGATTATTTTCCTTTTTTCAATATATTTTATTTATTTTATTTGTAATATGATCATTATAACAATAATGTAGTCTATAAAAAAATGTATAGAGAGATTATCAGTCGATGTCACTTTTCGCTCTACTGCCCATGCTCTATGCAGAAAGAGCTGTTCTCCATCTGCTTAGCTGGGGAAACTTCTTTGAATAAAACAACAAAATGGGACGAGAGCAGCTGTTTGGATCAGGTATGAACCGGTCTGAACAGGTCTGACAGACATCTGTCTCGTGAAGCTTGAATTTTTACATTTTTTCACTGTTAAAAACAACTTTTACCAGCTGTGATTGGTGTCTAAAGTCTAATGTTAATATTTGATTATCTGATTCTAGCTTTTTGTTGGAAACATGTTAAAGGGACTATACTCCATTTTTTTTTTCAACAAACTAACTTAAAAACTATTTCCCCTATCACTCATATATTGTTCTTGTATCTATTCAGGTGGAAATTAGTCCGCAAAGTCCTGTCTATGTCTAATAACATTTCATTTGTGTCCAATTTTTTCTGTTTTTGTTTTTAGCATTGTGGCTAATTGTTGTTAGCATGGAGACTCACCTCGCTGCAAACAGCTGTGGAAAAAAACATTAAAACTCATCATGATGAACAATTCTGAAGCTCAGAATGCATTAGCTAAGTGAACATGTAGACTGAAGTAAAAGTTTTAAATTAATTATTTATGTTTGCTTACATTTTTAAGGATGCAAAAATCAGGTACAGTCCCTTTGAAAAACCCATAATTAGCAAGTTCCACACATGCTTAATTCCTTGCTAAATCTGTGTCATAGTTGCCATAGTTACCAGTCTAAATGTCCAGGATAGTCTTTAGTGCACATGTAAACAGGAATATGAATATCCTGGTTTCTCTGAGCGCACGTAAACACCAGATCCAGAATACTGTCATAACCAGAATACTGCTCATAAGGGGTTAGGGTTTAGGTTATTTGAGCCCATCAGTGATCAAATCAAAACTGCAGACTTAGGAATGGAGAGAGATAAAAGAAGCCAATAGAAAAAATCTAAATATTGTCCGGCCGATATATATTTGTCCATCTCTTCTTCCAACTGCATCACGTTTGTCTGCATCCTTATCAGCCAGCTCTGTTTGATTTGATTTTGGCGATTCCGTGTTGACTCTGCGGTCTTTTCTGTGACGACCGCTGGGACCCTCCTCCTTTCCTCCTCCTCCTCTTCCTCCTCTAACCCGGCGCAGTCCTCCGTGTCCGCTGCTGCATATGGGCCCGGTCGGCTCCATATGTCCATAAATATGCATGCGGCAGCGCTAATGCATTTAGACTTGTCAGATCGTGTGGGTGCGAGCAGGAGCAAGGCCTGATGGGAGATCGCACATGGAAATCAGGTTTCACCGCCGAAACGCAACCTTCTGGATCGCCGAGGTAAGAATATGTTATGCAACTGTGGGACGGTCAGAACAACATAGTTTAACCTCAGAGTAAAGACGCGGGGCTAATCAGACTTTATTGACGTGGCCTGGTATGTCGTGGTGTAATTACGTTTTTCTGAGATTGATGGTAGTGAAGATACCAGTGAATAAGAGTAGAACATAATGAATGAATGTATGATAAAGTTATGGTTAAGAGCTAAAAAAAATTCCATTCTCTCTCTTCTTTCTCTCTTCTCTCTTCTCTTTCTCTTTTCCTTTTCTTTCCGCTCTCTCTTTTCTCTCTCTTCTTATCTTTCCTATCTCTGTCTCTCTCTTCTTCTCTCTCTCACTCATCTTCTCTTTTTTTGTTTTTCTGTCTCATTTTCTCCTCTCTCTCTCTTTCTCTCTCTTTCTTCTTTTTTCTCTCTCTTCCTTCTCTCTCTCACTCACTTCTTTCTGTTTCTCTCACATTTCTCTTGTCTCTCTCTCTCTCCTTTCTGTCTCTCCTTTCTTTCTCATTTTCTCTTTGTCTCTCTTTCTCTTCCTTCTCTCTCTCCTCACTCTCTTATTTTTTTTTCTGTCTCACTTTTCTCTTTCTCTCTCTTCTCTCTTCTTTTCTTTGTCTCTCGCTCTTCTTTTCTCTTTTCTTTCTCTCTGCTTCTTTTTTTCTCTTTGTCTTCTCTCACTCTTTTCTTTTTTCTCCTCTCTCTTCTTTCTCTTCTCTCTCTTCCTGTCTCTCTCCTGTCTCTCTCTTTCTTTCTTTCTCACTCTCTTCTCTTTTCTCTCTGTTCTTCTCTTTTCTCTCTTTTCTTTCTCTCTCTCTCTAATCTGTCTCTCTCTCCTTCTCTCTCTCTCTTTTCTCTTTCTCCTTTCTCTCTCACTCAATCTTCTCTTTTCTTATTTTTTCTTCTCTCACTTCTCTCTTTTCTTTCTTCTCATTCTTCTCTTTTCTGTCTCTCTCTTTCTCTTTTTTTTCTCTCGCTCTTCTTTTTCTCTTTCTCTCAGTCTCTCTCTTCTCTCTTTCTTCTCTCTCTGTCTCCCTTCTTTTTTCTTTCTGTCTCTCTCTCTTCTTCTCTCTTTTCTCTCTCTCTTCTCTCTTTCTCGTCTCCTCTCTTTTCTTTCTCTCTTCTCCTCTTCTCTTTTCTCTCTTACTCTTCTCTTTTCTATGTCACTCTTTCTTTCTATTTCTTTTCTCTCTCTCTCTCTCTCTCTCTTCTTTTACTCCTCTAAAGTTTAGTTCCTGCACAGCCCTCTCCTTCACTCTGCAACCTTCAGAGAACTAACCACTCTTCCACTCTCTCCTCTCCCTCCCTCTCTCCTCTCTCTCTCCCTCTCTCCTCTCTCCCTCTCTCCCTCCTCTCTCTCTCTCTCTCTCTCACTTATCTACAGACACCACACGTAAACGTTAAGAGAAAGGCGAGTTCTGGGTCTCAGCGGGACAGAGCTGTGATCCGGGACTGTCTGTGGACCTGAGCAGCTGGAGTCCGAAAACTAAACTCCAGATTTAGACCCAGAGTCGGACTGAAAACGCAGGATGTTCCTCTGTTTGAAACCATCACAAGTCGTTCTGCCAAGCGTCTTAAAGGGACAGTCTTGAATCACCTAAAAACTAAAAAAAATCTAATCTGCGCTTGTCTGGTAAATGCTATGACACAATTGTTTTATCATTTGTTAAATTACAGTAGAGGGTCAGCAGTGAGTGGCAAAAATGAATGAGAGTCAGCGATGACAAAGAAAAAAAGAATTCTCCTGTAAAGTCAAAACACCACTACGATAGGAAAAAGCAGCTACAGGCTGGAAATAAAAATAAAAATCACAAATACAGCAAACTGTTGAGTTTGTAGGTGACGTGTAAACAGAGAAAAGCAGGTAAACAGTGGCAGAAAAGCAGAAAAACGATAACAACACTTGTTTCTCTCATATTTCTCACTGACACAGGCTTTAGGATCACTAACATAAACTCATCAACGAAGGTGTTTTTAGTCCATTTGATGAGTGAATTAACAGATGCGCAACGGTAAGAATCACCAAATGCTGTTAGCAAACGAGCTAAAAGTATAGTCTGCACTGTTGCCATGACAACAAAAGAGCCGTTTCATAATATCTCTGCCAAGAAAGATAAGAAGCACATTTTATCGAGTGTAGTTATAAGGCGTGCGCCAATCCAGCTTTTTCTGTTCCGATTCCAATACTTTGTCTTGAAGTATCTGCCGATATCAACAGATAGTGTAAGGATTGAAATTGCTTTTCTGTCTAATCAAAACTTAAGACATTTTGTCATGTAGTGTTATGTAACTGTTCTTTTTAGTATAAGTCACAATTTAACAACTTAATCTGGATAAAATGATCAATAATATGGGACATTCTGGTCAACAAAGGCCAATAAATAAGTCTCATTAGTCCAAATAAAGGCACAACCATGATATGGACACTGGATCCAGCAAAATTTCCTGGACTAGCATCGATATCCCGAGTATCGGATCGGTGCATCTTAATACTTATAATTTTGCCACTCAGTCAGAATGTGGAGAAGCATTTTTCAAATAAAATAATGTCTGTGGAGCAAACACATATTAGGTGCTCTATATCAGGATTGAGAAGAGGGCATTATGTGATAACCGTATAAAATAAGGTTCTTTAAACTATTCATGAGGCTCTAACAGGCACTAGTATAAGTGCATAAGTGTTTGCTCTTATTAGCAGATGTAGATTCTGTAGAATGCATAATAAATCCATTAATAACTCTGAGTGTGTGTGTTAGCGTTCACCTTGTTCTGCCTCGCCCAGTTTCCCTGGCAGCACTCTTCTGGTTTAGCTACGGTTAGTTTGTCTGATTTAGTTTAGGTTTATTTTAACTGTCATTATATATCTCTGAGATCGTCCCACAAGACAAACAAGCTATCATGTTAGCTTCCCAAACATGTTAGCTTTACAAACAGAGCTTGGCGAGAAAAGTGGGCGGGGCAGACTCAGGTGATTACTGTCTACAAAATGTTTGCAAAAGCTAATAAGATGGTGTTTCCTAACATGCATGTTAGGAAACACTGGTAGTCAGAGGTTGAGGCGCCAGGTGTCTGCTGAGCTGCCCCAGGGCGACTTACTGTCACTGAGCGGGAGGGGGTCATCTCACTGTGAAGTGCTTTGTGACTCTTGCTGTGTATCTTTGCTTGTTGACCTAATATTATCACAATAAATTGTCAAAACATTCGATTAAAAACCCTATGATTTACAAAAATGTGCTAAATATCAATAATGAATTTTGTTACATTAATGAGCGTGGTCCACCCCTCACCGGTTGTCCATGAAGTTAAAATAATGAACACCCTGTGAGGATATACTCCTTAAATTAAATTTGGTATTAGCTGTGTAGAAGCCTAGTAGTAGCTGATTTTCACACTACAACATATTTAGGTTTTAAATCTTCTTCTCACAATCTTGGACACAGGTTCACATGTTTTCATTTTAGTTACAAAACTTCTTTTACGAACAACAAAGTGAAACTGGAGAGGACCACCCCAGCTCAGCCAATCAGAGCGCAGCATTTGACTTCTGATGAGAACTAAAATTCTCTATTATTCAGTTCAGACAGTAGAGGTCTTATTTTTTCTGCTGCATTTATCATGTACTTTTTAGTGGAAAACATGTTTACTGATTTACAGCAAGAAAAAGTCAGCTAAATGAAACATTTAGTCAATGTTCTCTTCACAAGTCTGTTTTATCAAAGCTAAGGAAGGTTTGGTTATATAAAGTCATCACTAATAACTAAAATAATTCACTTTAGCAAGACAAAACCAAGATTACTCAAACAAGACTCTCATTTGAGAAGCTTTATCAACATCTTTCTCCTCTGAGCCTCAGAAAACACTTCTGTCACAGGTAAATCTCTTGTTTTAAGTCTATAAACCGACACATGAGTTAAACACATGACTGTCACACTGGTTTTTTTCTTCTGTTGCATACGTGAGATTCCAGGAGCAGGTTTGAGCGACAGGAATGAAATAAAAAATGCACGGTATTTGTCCTTTTTTTCATGTCACTGTAAACATAATATAATAATGTGATTTCAGAAGTATTGTGTTCAGTCTGTGTTGAGCTGCAGATCAGAGAAACAGGAGGAATGTAAAGTGAAAGAGAGTAAAGCTGGAAGCACGTGCAGATCATACACGACACAAACTACAACACAAGACGGAGCACGCTGCATTCCTCTGGCACATTTAGACCACTTTATGAAAGAACAGGAGAAGTGTGGTAAAGGTGTGTGGGGGCAACACTTTATAAAACAGTAACTAGACCAGGCTGTTCAACGAAGTGCCCTCTAACATTAAACCTAACCCAAACCAATCTTTCAAACAGGGAAATATGAAGTCAACTTCTAAAGCTCTGGGTTAGTAACGCATGGTTCTAAACTTCTAGAATAAAATGTTAAACTTTTTTGTTTTGTCCATATAAGCGCACTTTTTATCGGTTCACAAAATTACAGATATTTCAAATATTTCTGACTTATTACAACATTTGTAAGACCTGTCCTGATTGGATGCAGTCCTGCCTGCACCTGTCTCTTCTCACTGACCTCATTTGCAGTCGCCAGGTTTATGTAGCTTTTTTCAAACATCATACACATGATCTCTACTTTGATTCAGTACATTTATGTTTATAAAGTCCACAAACTGTGCTATCATCAACTGTTAATCAAAGGTATGTCTATTGCTCAAACTTTATAAAAAAGTATTTATTCTAAATGCAACCGCCTCACTGAACAGTCATAGACGAGCCCAGGCCGCAGAACTCTTGTCTTGTGTATTGGAATGTTTTTATAATGCTCTTATGAATGAGCTGTGGATGAATGTCTAGAGCCTTGTCAAAGAAGAATTTCTGCCACATGTTGGGGCAGACAATAAAGGTTTTTTCTATTTCCATTTCTTTTTGTGGTAATACCAGTTTGCCTGGGCATGTTGGGCCTGGGCAGTAATTGGATGGGAGACTCTTGAGGAACCTCAGGAGCTACAATGGGACGAACAGAGAAAGTTGTGTCCTTAGGCAAACACTTCACCCACATTGTCTAGTCTGGATCTGGTGTGTGTATAAATGGTTGGTGGTCGTCAGTATGCCCCAGGGCAGCTGTGCTATAAAAGTAACTTAGCTCTTAGCACCTCTGTTCTGAGCTGTAGATCCATCTGATACTTATTTACACGATGGCATCACAGCAATATTCTTAAAAAAGCTACCTAAAATGTAAGAAAATTGAAGACCTACATTTCACATTTTTAATTTAAGAATTTTAAGACTTTGAGATTAGTTTAGACCTGGTTTGTTCCTGGTTGATACATTTGCTTCCGGCTTAGTCTGTATTGAGAGCTGGTTTTCATGCACTAGCCTAGCTCTGGTTCAATATTGTGGTGGTATTTTTTGCAGAACGATGCAGGTAAAACAGTTGTTTTACATGTAAAACAGGTCAAATGTATTTTCATGACACATAATTTACAGATAAATCTCAACAAGGAACCTTATTGTGTAAATGTAGAGCGATGTCAGGTCTAAACCGCTAAAACCAGGTCTAACTGCACACATGTCCGTCCCGTGAGCTGGATTCCTGTGGGGTCCGAGGTGCCATTGTCCCATAGGTTTATTCACGCGTCTCTGCTTCTCTTTGTGTGGTACAGGAACCGGCGGACACGCACTGGACGGGCCGAGGGGGGGGTCGGGACGTACGAGGGGGGAGGGAGGAGGGTCAAAGGTCAGGGGCGCCAAAACGGTCCGAGCGAAAACTACAGGGGACACGGAGAACAATGAGAACGCTGTCAGTGCTATTACAGACGAAGGGCTGACGGACTTTCAGCTGTGATGTTGTTCTGATTAAGTGAGGGGGAGGTCGACGGGGCAAAGGGGAGAGAAGGGCAGCAAATAAATACAGACTAGCTGGGGGAGAAAATGTTTAAATTGAACTATGAGACAAGTCCAATGTTCATAGAGATACAGTACATCAGCAAAAATATAAAAAAGATGTAATATATAACTGCATTTTTTGACTAAACAGAAGGTGTTCAAACGTGTCTGATAGTGATTGGAAAAAGTTCAAAAACTTTAAAAATTGTTTGAAGTATGCAGCAAATGAATCGGAGCTAAAATACACGTACAGACACTGATATATATGCACACTATAGTTGGATAATACCAATAATACAATAATAGCCACGATGTGTGAAGAAACAAAGTGTGAACTTGTGCCAGACCTGACTGAATGTGCTTTATTATGTCGCCTTAACAGCTGATGGTGGAGCTCTAAATAGGACACTAAATATGACTGGCTGCTGTTCAAATGTTCATAAAAATACAAGTTCTGACACTAACAACACTGACTTTGTTTAAAATGCAATTTATTATGGTTTATTTGTGTTTTAAGATTAAAAAAAAGTTTAAAATAGATAAACAAAATTGAATAAAGTCAAACATGATGGCTGCAAAATCAAAATAAGAACCAAGTCGTGACTTAAAGTGCGCATGACAGGTTTCTATGAATTTCCCACTTTAATTCAATTTAAAACTGATGACATCATACTGGAGAGACATGTTCAGTTTTATTAAAATGAAAACATTTTAATGACTCTTTAAATATCAATTTGGTGTGTATTTTTATGCCTCAAGAAATGAAAACCTGTTACATTAGAAGATTTTTTTTTTGGCCTAATTCATCACTTGGTTGCCAAGGAACTCTTGGGTGATCATCATTATTTGGACTAAAGATGGAAATTAGCATGCTGCTAAAATTGCAAAAATTTTGAATAAAACTAAATAGCAAGAAATCTTACAATAAGATGGTCAATAATGACTGAGCTCAAGCACTTTACAAGCTTACTTTAGTTTGCATTTCCAGTGTAAATATTACATGAATGTGAAATGTCAAACTGATCACAAAGATCAAATATCTCCTGACAAATTTGCAAAATGAGGATTATTGGAGCTTCCATCTTCAGAGAAAAGGAGACCAAAAACAAACCAAAAAAGTCAAACCACCACAGAAACTACTACTATTCAATTCATTCTACCAACCACCGGTTCAAGGCCCAATTTTACTTTATAGTCTAAAGTTCCTTCCTTGTATTTACTATGAAAATATAGCACCACTTAAACCAATAACAGCAAATTAGCAAAAAAAGCTAAAAACATATACAATAATCAGCTGTTTGCATTTTCTCCCTGGAAAAGAAAACTACAAGAAAAAAAGAATGGGGACTGATGTTCTATAGAACTACATAACGTTTGTTCAAAATTATTTGGTTGAGAACCCCCAGACCCCCCTCAGCCAAACAATGCATGCAATATAAATATACATTTAAATTGTATTTCTTACACTTTCAACATTTGGCTTTAATTTAGTTTGCAAAAAGTACTTATTTTATTAAACCCTGCAGAAAAAACTGTCAAATGTCACCAAATCAAGTGTATTATTTTTAAAAGGATATCCTGATTAATGCTTTAATAAAAGACACTAATCAGTATCTTTTGACTAAAAAATACCTTTTAAAATGCAACACAAAATTAAGTTTGACCTTATATTGGCCAGTCAAGGAAGAAATCTACACATTTTGGTCTCCCGTGTTTTAGATCATCAAATATGTGTCTCTGGGAATAAGACAAATATACACAATTTCAGGAAAACCTCCCCATCGATCTCCAAACCGAGGCAGGTCTGTGTCTTGTTGCGGCGTATTACTCACGGTTGTTTCTGAGCAGAAGTGTGGCTGCAGCACAAGCAGCAGGTCCTGATTGTTATGAATGCGAGACCTCGGATAATTGCTCAGTCGGGAGTTTGCTTTTGATGAATATTCAAGGCAAATATGTTTGTGGTGATTTTGGCAGCGAATGTGCCCTTAATTCTAAAATCTGTTTTTCGCCCACTAATTTTCACAAAGGCCCGTTTGAGCTTCCATTACTGAAATCCAGCGTAACACAACAGCTTTTGGCAGGATTCTGAGTCAGTGAGTGGTGAATATTTATCATAGCTTTACATCAGTCCATCGCCAGTTTGTCAAGTTTATAGAAAAAGAATGCAGCGTTGAGTTATTGTACTTTAACTAAATTAAAAAAGGACTAAACCTGGACTAGACTAGATCAGGGCTACACAAAGATAGACTCAAATTAAGACTCATGACACCAGTGCACAAGACATTCTGTTACTTCAAATATCCATTCAGCACAAACATAAATTACCATAAATTTACGCTTAAATATTGTAGAAATTAGTCCAGCTTTAGCCCTATATCAGCTACTTGTGTCCAACCAAGAAGCAAAACTATAAACTTCCTTCTGATTAAAAGTGACACTGCGTGCGTAACTGTCTGGAGATAAGAAATAAAATGCACATTCTTATTAAAATATAGAGCTATAACAATATTGTCCCATTCTTCATCAATATACATCAGTTTAACGTCATACTTAGAAGTGCAATATATTGAATTTTAGATAACACCGTGATTGTTGTCTTGAAGTAGGGCTTTAGAGAAATGATTGGTCGGTTAAAATCATCTACCAAATAATCGACTAAAAGGGGGTGTGGCCAAATGTCACATGGCTAACAACATACCCAACTAAAGACATTAAATTAGTAGACGCGAAATCAGCAGCTCTGCTCTGTTGCTACAACTCGAACAGCGCGACGCCATATTCCTCCGGTAGAGGTGATGATGCAAATCAATTGAACTCAATGGCAGAATGATTTGTGTCTTATGAAGCTTTTTTAAACAACTTTGGCAATGTTAGATTATATTTCTCAAACTACGATATTCTTAGACTGGAAATGCTCCATCAGTTGCCGATGCGACAGACGCGCCTCCACAGATGTGAAGCTATAACTGTGTTTGGTGTTATTTACGTAATTTGTCTGCTGTTCTCACCAGTAACATGTAAAAGCAGACGATTGGT
Source organism: Mugilogobius chulae (assembly GCA_038363315.1). Lineage (NCBI taxonomy): Eukaryota > Metazoa > Chordata > Actinopteri > Gobiiformes > Gobiidae > Mugilogobius > Mugilogobius chulae. The sequence continues at coordinate 19,853,928 of CM076395.1, forward strand.
GGTCACTGGAGTCTTAAAACATGCATAAGTTTGCTAGTTTCATTGAATGTGTATTGTTTTATTTTTATTTCCTACTATTCATGTTTGCTAAATTAATAATCTTGGGAAGTCCTCAGAGACGTTGTTGTGACTTTGGGCTATACAAAAATAAATTGATTTGCCGTTTTATACACACTTTTTATCTACAATAAAAAAAACTAAAAGGTTTGTAAACTCAACTATAATTTGTAACAAGGCTCTGACCTTTGCTAAATGTGGATCTTTCACAACTTGCGTTTTTTGCGGGCTAATGCTAACGGCTATAGGAAAATAAACAGGAGAACGCTCCGGACTAGCTCAGATGCTAAGTGTTCGATAGCATCAGAGTCAAACTGCGCCTCTACTAATTATATGTCTATGTACCCAACAACAAAACTTAATAAACCAACCAACAAAAAACATTCACTTCTAACCAAATCCAAATCAGATTTCCAAATAAATCCAAATTAACCAAACAAAACCTTCAGAGCCATCACAGCATTGATCATCACATTGCGTTAAAACCACATTGCGCTAAACATAGAATAAAAAACAATGCGTTCTTACAGTCTGAGGTGTTGCCGTGGACGACCGCAGCCAGCAGCAGAGTCAGAACTCCAGCTCTCCACACGGCGGAAAAGGAGGCGGCCATATTGGAGTGGTATTGTTGAATTCCCAGGAGGAGGAGGAGCGCTTCAGAGTGTCACCTGCACAAGAGCGACCGGTTAGCGAGAGAGCAGAAACAAGCTAGCATCCAATTATATCACTGTTACTGCTGCTAGCTAGTGTTAGCGACGCTACGAACATGCTAGGTCCCAGCGGAGGAGAAGATATGGATCGGTTAAGATGAAGTGTGAGTGATGGAGTGGATGTGACAGGGTTGATGTTCTAGTTTTGTTTTTTTTTACAAACAAAAAGCAGTAATAAGGGATAAAGAAAGAGAGAGAGAGGAGGTGAGAAAGAAAGAGAGAGAGAAGGGGGGTGGAGAAAGCGAGAGAGAGAGACGGAAAGAAGAGAGAGGTAGAGAGAGAAAGAAAGAAAGTAGAGCGTGAGAGTAAGGGAGAGCGAAAAGAAAGAGTAAGAGAGAGAGAAAATAGAGCGAAAGAGAGAGAGAATAGACAGGGAGAAAGGGAGAAGAGAGAGAAGGAGAAAGAGAGAGCGGGTGAGAAGAAAAGAGAGAGGGGGTGGAGAAAGGGAGGGAGAGAGAGGGAAAGGAGAGAGATGTAGAGAGAGAAAGAAAGAAAGTAGAGCGTGAGAGTAAGGGAGAGAGAAATAAAAGAGTAAGAGAGAGAGAATAGACAGAGAGAAAGGGAGAAGAGAGAAAAAGAGGTGAGAGAAAGGGGAGACGAATGAGAGAGAAAGAAAGGAGACAAGGAGCTTGAGGGGGAGGGAGAGAAAGAGAGAGGATAGAAAGAGGGAGGGGGCGAGAGAGAGAAAGCGGAGACAAAAAAGAGAGGGAGAGAGAGAGGGAAGAGACAAGGAGCGTGAGAAAAACGAAGAGGGGGAGAAAGAGGAGACAAGAAGAGAGAAAACAACAGCGAGAAAAGGTAGACAAGGAGAGAGAAAAGAGAGAGATAGAGAGAGAGCAGGGGGAGACAAAAGAGTGAAATGAGAATAGACACGTCTGCTGTAGTGTTAGCGTCACTCCAAACATGCTACGTCCCAGCGGAGAGAGAGAGGGAAAGAGAGCAGAAGAGAGAGAAAGATAGGGGAGAGAACGGTAGAAAATGAGTGGAGACATGTGGAGAGAGAAAGACAGAGAGAGAGAGAGAAAGAAAGAGAGGGGACAACAGGAGAGAGAGAGGGAGAAGAGAGAGATAGGGGGCAACAGGAGAGAGAGAGAGGAAAAGAGAGAGAGAAAGAGAGGGGGAGAGAAAGACAGAGAAAGAGGAGACAACATGAGAGAGAGAGAGAGAGAGAGAGAGAGAGAGAGAGAGAGAGAGAGAGAGAGAGAGCTGGAGAGCTAGATGCAGGAGTGAGAAAAAGAGAAAGAAAGGCCAAGGGGTAAAGAAACAAAAGAGAGAGTTTGAGAGGCAAATGGGAGAGTGGAGGAAAAAAGAAAGAGAAAGAATGAATGAGAGAGAGAGAAGAGAGAGAAGAGACAAGGAAAAAAGGGTGAGAGAGTGAAAGTTGAGAGATAAGAATAGATAGATAAGAGATAGACAGAAAGAAAGAGAGGAGGCAAAGCAGAGAAATAGAGAGAGAAAAAAGTGGCAAAATATCACCATGAAGTTTGTATTTTTTTCCTTTTCATGGTCATGGTTTTTTTCAACAGTTCTGAGAAACTGTTTTTCTCTATTAAATTGAACAGATACTCCCACACAGAGTTTTTTGTGAGTGTTCCCTAAAAACAAATGGTTCTGAATGGGTAACACTCCTCACTACGTCTCCTTTAAACAGTGGAGGTTGTGCAAAAGCCAAACGGGAGAGCAGTGTTTGAGTTGAGATGTTTGAAAGGTTAGGCTTTTGTCCTGGTGATTGGACTCATTCTTCAGTGTCACCAGTCAAAATGTCAGCAGCAGCAGGTGGTCACGGAGCAGAGAGACCCGCGACTGGTCTGAGCAGGATCCAGAGAGTGAAGGTGGACCCCTGAAGTGTCCCGTTCACCTTGAGAGACACACGGCTGGTCTGAGCAGGATCCAGAGAGAGAAGGTGGATCCCTGAACTGTCCCGTTCACCTTAAGAGACACACAGCCGGTCTGAGCAGGATCCAGAGAGAGAAGGTGGACCCCTGAAGTGTCCCGTTCACCTTAAGAGACCCGCGACTGGTCTGAGCAGGATCCAGAGAGAGAAGGTGGACCCCTGAAGTGTCCCGTTCACCTTAAGAGACACACAGCTGGTCTGAGCAGGATCCAGAGAGAGAAGGTGGACCCCTGAAGTGTCCCGTTCACCTTAAGAGACCCACAGCTGGTCTGAGCGGGATCCAGAGAGAGAAGGCGGACCCTTGGAGTGTCCCGTTCACCTTAAGAGACCCACAGCCGGTCTGAGCAGGATCCAGAGAGAGAAGGTGGACCCCTGAAGTGTCCCGTTCACCTTACACTTGCACTAAGTTCAATCATTGCCATGTTTGATAAATGCACCAAAGTAATTTTGTTGCTAATGTAAAGTATCAAATAGAAACAGTGTCAAATGCAAATTTAATGTTACTTTTAAGATACTGATGTTGTCTGTTGTCTGACTTTTGAAGTGTCCAATCATTAAATCTTAAAAACAGAGTTTGCACAAATGTTAGATAGCATTTTGAAGTGAATCAGTGACATGTTCACTGAATCTTCTAGTTATACACACGCCTCCTGTACACAGACTGTGAAGCCAGTTCGGTCCAAGACATGACCAAGCTTCTTGCAAAGTGCCTTGTTCACCAGCAGCAGTCCACTGTGGTCCGTTATTGCCCAAAGCCGTGATTCAAGAAGATTCAAATCGATTCCCGTGAGAATGCTCATATTATGACTTGAAAGTCACATCAGACCGGTGCGACCTCCGACAAAAATAGACTCTCTACTTTCCGTTCACGACTCTCTGACTTGCTTGCACTGCAGGTCTGTGTACAAGGGCAAGGGAGAGTTGTGCGAGTCCCGCCTCGCGCCAAACTCGCAATCAGTGTATGGCAGGGGAGAATTTGTGCTCTGTATTTGATCCATCCTTAAATTCTTCTGGATAATTTCCTCAGCAGCAGTGAGCGCCACAGTGCAGCGCTCAGTGTTGGGCTAGCGCTACTTTCAAAAGTAACTCATAAAGTTACCATTTCAACATGTGATTGTACATTTATGATTTGGTATTTAATCTGCTTTTTTTAAACTGAAAATTATATGCCAGAGAAAATTTAAATCATTATTATAAAGCGATACACTAGTAAAATAAACACAGTTAAGCCGAATTTTACTGGCTTTGTAACTGGAAATTGTTACAGACGACTGTATCAGTTTGCTGTGGGGGTCGTGAGTTGGTGGTGTGGTTATTTTGGGGGTCCCAATTGAAAGGCAGAAACTACTCACAGAAGGACCGAGCTACGAGGGAGTTGAACCAGCAACCTTCTGTTGTTTTGAGATGAGAAAAGTTCCTTTGCACAGAGGTTTTCACAATTAAAAACTGGGACACCCGGATTGAGGTTGGAAGCCATTATAAAACAGTGAAGAGGTTGTATATCATTAAGCAGGTGGTCAGGTCATGGTTCTCTCACATCTTTCACCATCAACTTGTGTTTCATTGGATTCATTATTACATCTATGATCTTTTTAAAAACAACATGGCTGCCTTGTATTCAGTTGCAGCCCAATTAAGACTCAAAATCACGTACTTTGCTTTTTTGAACAAAAAGTTAGTGCAAATTTAATTTATACATTATACACTTGTTTTCTCTTACTTCGATTAAGCCTGGTTAAACCTGATTAAACATGACCCAACTTAAATATCACAGCTTTTTATTTAATGTGTTTTCACGTCTGCATTTGCTGTGCTCCTAATTAAGATTTATTTATTTAACCTCTTATACCTCCTTGGTAGTTTTCTGTTGAGAATAATTACTACTACACGCACACATTTTTTTATTCTTATTGTTTTGGTTTAAGAAAAATGTCTGTGAATGTGTCAAAAGTGCAGTTAAAAGTCTTTTTAGTGTGACAGGTCAAACTTATAAATCATAGTGAACGTGATTACATTTCGATAAGGTTTATAATTGACTAGCAACAACATTGTTAAAGCGAGTGTGACTTTCACATTGTAATCTACTTTGGAAGAGTAAAACCTGTTGTAATAGGCTACCTGTAAATGTAAATGATAGTTTTACGCAAAACAAGAACAAGTTTGTGAAGAAAATATAGGAACAGGTGTTGAAAAAACTGATGAGAACAGAACAGTTTTTTGAGGAATAACTGGAAATATTTTGTGTCAAATACAGATGCGAAGACAAGATGAATAAAGTGATCCAAAAGTCCAACTGTGTAAATACATCTAACAATGCTAACGGTAGCTGCGGGCTAAATGCTAACGTGATGATAGCACTGTCCACTGTTTTTAACATCTTTCTTTGACTTTCTGTTTAGTTCAAGTTGAGTTTAAATGGAGATTGTTGCTGATAACGCCACATCAACAACCTCTTGAGTTGGTTGTGCTAAGAACACACTTAGTTCGCCAGAAAACATCTCAAAAGAAGTAAAAGTTTAGCTTTCTATGGATTAACATAGTATTTCCCCCACATCAGGCCACGCCCCCAAAAGCGTTGTCAACTGGATTATTTCTCAATTTAGAAAAACCCTGTTAGTTTTGGTCCACTAAAGGGTCGCTACAGGTATTTTCTAGTGTCATGTCTTCATTTTTGATAAACAAAATTGCTACATCAGGGAAGAATTTTGTAAAATAATTAGTAAAATCCTAATGAAATAAGTAGTTCAATCTGTTAATCTGTTATTGGCAATGTAATGTATGCTTAGTCAGTCATTTTTGTTTTAAAGTTTTGGACATAAGACGGTTTCTGAAAGACAAAACAGCAGGAACGCTGCAGGTAAAGCTTGAAGTCTGCTCTTGTCTTTAATAGATAAATGGACGTGATGTAGAAGTGCACAGACTAAAAGCACATTAACAAGAGAAACAGTCGGATTTAATTTAGCTTCAATACGACGTTACTGAAGCAAAAATCCGCTAATTAGTTTATGGACAAATGTTTAAACTGGCTTCTACAAAAACATTGTGGCTGTACAGTAAGTCAGAGGATTTTCAGTCCATGATCTGGAACTCAAACTTGTGTCTAATGGTTGTGCAATAATTGAGTGTCTGAGTGGTATTTTGTGCTCTGATGGAAGAGAAAGTACAATGTGATTCAGTCAAACAACAAAAGCTGCAAAACTAGCTTAGATTTGATTCTGTAACACTTTCTCCAGCTAAATATAAAAGTTTTGTTAATTTGTATTGTTACAGATCATAAATTAGCACAAAAACTGACTCTGAATTGTGGGTTTGTTTGTAAAGAGAATGAATGATGAGAGAGGATGACAAATGGGTACAATCAGGATGTAAACAGATCATTTGAAAGAGAAAATCTAATGTTTCTCACCAAAAACTTTGCACATTAACAAATTAAGGATGGTTGAGGCTATTCCCACTGAAACATCGCATAATTTCTCTTTTTTGTGTTGTGTTTATGTTTGATACACGTTCTGCGACAGTTAAATTCTATAGTGGATGTAAAGATGTGTTATTGTTATGAATAACACAATCCTAATATTAACCACCTCAAGCCTCAGCCCTTAACACATACTTTAGCCGTTAAACCCAAAGAATTGTTCCCACATGGCTTCAACCAAAACACTGAGCGTTTCTATTTGAATCTATTCACAGCGTCAAATAGAGACGTCGTATCATAGACACACAAAAAAGAGTAGAAACATGCTCATGATACACTATTAACATGTATAGATTCAGACTTCAGCGAAGCCTTGTTGGATGTTCACAAAATATAGAGAATCCATCAGGTGATACCTAGTGGTATGACGAAAGCAACACAGTGTAACAAGAAAGTGCATCTATACCACGACATATAAATAGATGATTTTACGCCTTTTTAGCGTAAATATGTTACGCGTATACAATAGACGATTTAATAAAGCGTAAAATAAAAATGAGTTTTGGTTGAAGCTTTAATAGGTAAGTATAGAACTGGGCTTTGGGTTGGTTAAGATTAGATAAGGATTTCATTAAATAAACATAAATAATAACACATCTTTAAAACCACTATATGAACTACAATGCCAGTCATATTATGCAAAAAAGGTGTAAAATTGTGCTCCCAATGTGCATCTTGTCATGGTAGCTACATACTTTAGAGAGGTCACTTTGCTTAAAAGTAGAGTAGCTGATTTTGCACTGAAAATACAATTTAGGTTTAAATCTGACAATTCCTCATAAATCATAATATCGACATGTATTTATCTGTAAATGTAGCCTAAAAACTTTTTACAAACACAAATGAACTGGAGAGACCACCAAGCAACACAATAGAAAGTCTTTCAGCTTGATGAACCAATATTATTATTATCATCAACATTACACATTGGTCTGATTTTCACAAAGTGCTGCATTATCATGACTTTTTAGTCGAAAACACAAGCTTACTAATTTACAACAAAGTAAACCTTGACTAATAAGATTCAAACTAACAAATCAGATGTCAGAAAACAATGAAAGCCAAGAGCAGTCAAACTTTTTGACAGTCAATCAAATATTAGCATTTGTGTGTAACGATTCTGATGCAAAACTGTTCAATCTCAGTGCAGCATTGCAGAAGAAAATGTCATTTCTCTTCATTACTCAGCATTTTTGCCACTCACTGCTGACATTTTCAAAAGCTGTGATCTCTCTGTACAATTTCTGCCTTCCACATACCATTTTAATCCCTAATCCAACATGAATGTGCATTTGACAAAGTGCAGTGATGTTATTCAGTCCCATTAAAACCCTTTGAATATGCACTGAATCAATTTGAACCGTAAAACTCGCTACTACCGCGCCTCTTTCTCCAGCTGAGCGCTAGCCATTGCTCGGCGGGTTATTTATCGATTCGCTGGTGTCACGCGGCGGGAGAAGGAGGGGGAAGGAGGGGTGATTGTGTGTGTGTGCGGAGGGGGAGATAGATCCAGTAATGAGGGAGAGACCAGAGCAGTCTTATGCCCAGCAGAGAGGAGCCGTGATGGGGCAGGAGAGCGTGAGAGGAGGGGGGTGGTCCTGGTGCTTTTATTCATCTGCCTTAACAAGCTGGAGCCAACGCAGCGCCAGATACTGCGGCTAATTGGAAAAGGCAAGGCTGGTGCTCTGACAATTTACATGAGAGAGGAGGTTCGCACAGAGGAAGAGAGGAGAAGTGTGAACCGCCGGGCCAAAGCTGTTCAAAGCACTGATTTGGCTTTTTTTATTACAAGTTACGTCAATGATTTTAGACAAGTCCGGGCAGGTAAAGTTCAAACAGAATCCTAGTTAAATCTTTGCTTTTTCTTTTAATAAAACGGCTTAATAAACCGGGATTATGTTTGAGAGTTGGATGTTATAATATCAGATGAAGGGCAGGAGAATATTACGACTACAATACAATGATTAAAGGTCCTACTCTAGAAGCTTTTTTCTGTCTTCTGATTCATATTTGTTTGTTTTCCTGCTATAACTGACTTTCGCTGTATCCGAATGTCCACACTCGTTCCCTATCCACTCAATTACTATATAGTCCTGCCCTGTTCAGTGGACTAGTCAGTGCACTCATTCATCTGGTCTTTCTGACACGGAGCGGCGCCTATTTTCAGCTAACCGCGGCAAAAACGTCTGAAAACAATTTACTTTTGTAAAGTCCGTTTGACACGCACATATTTATGGACTACTAATCATAATACAAGTCTGGTTTAACTTGGACAGTACATTAACCTCAAACGGACTGGATAGTTCCTCTTTTACAGCCTGTCACTGCCCACTTCATGCTTTTGCACAACTACGCATGTGCAGCCGAAATTACGTCTTTTAAACAATTTTTTGTAAGTGTACAGTTAATATTATTTATTTATATTGATATTTATGAATGTATCTTGCAACAGTTTGCCAATAGAAAGCCCAAAACGGCACATTTATTTATCGCCATTCAAGCTAGCAAATAGAGCCGGAACTAGCTTAATCAGAGATGTACTGCCATAAACGTAATAATCTCATTGTACAATCATTTACTTTGTTGCCATCCGTAAGAGAATTGTGTGTTTAATACTTTAGATATGTCTGTGTTTAAGTAAAATTTCAATACAGATAAAAAATGTAAAAGAAGTAAAGCTAATGGTACGAAGTGGGCAATGACAAGCCCCAACCAAGTAAACAGCTAATGTTAGCATCTTTACGGCTAACGGCTTCAGTTACAAGTGTTTTGTTTATTCTCCGGCTCAACTGTGATTTTAAGTGACTCTTTTTTCGTCTTTACTTCAGTCGTGTTGTTTACAGTTTAAGACCTGAACTGTCCGCTTTGTTTTTCCAATTCTCACAATGAATTGTGTCTATATTGACCGTTCTAGTGACCATCGATGCTTACAAATTTTGAGTGCACTATTTTTTACCTGCTGGACATTCGGACACCACTACAAAATGGCGTGACCCCAGAATAGTGACCTATATATAGTAGCTAGGCACACATTCGGACACAGCCTTTGTTTTTCCTTCTACATTAGCTTCCTTCCTCATTATCTTCTCTGGCGTGGATTCTCATGGATACACTACCCCCTCCTTTCTTCAAATCCCCTCTGAGTCTACCAGCTCCACTCTGGTTCTGTCTCCTTTGTCCCGGCGCTGTCTTACGTCCTCTCTCCCTCGGCCCTCTGAGTCCACTTATATCCACAACTAACTCACAAGGTAAGGAGCGAGTCACAGTCTGGTCGATAGAAGGCCACTTTATTAGCGGAGGTTCTCGGTGTGGTGGCGCCTCACAGACAAAACAAAGCCACGGTGTGTTCTTTTCCTCCGATGCACAACACGTCAGCTGCGTTTTACACTGCTCCTGAGCCGTTTGTTAAAATGAGAATTCAGAGTCGCTGATAACTCCAAAAATAGTCACGAATAACGCATGTGTACGCCAACAACTTTTAAAGTAATACTACACTGTATCTTTCTGCCTCCGTCCCACACTCCAGAATTTGGGCTTTATTTTGATAAATTTCCTAATCATTTGCAATCTAACCTTGACCTCAGACTGCACTCAATCCACTCTGGTCCTGTCTTGATGCAGTTTCTCGTGGAGGATAGCTCACACTCACACACACTGATTCTCCTTCTGTGCTGCTGCTGTCACAATCTTTGATCCCGGCAAATATAAGACCACACACTTGGAGCTGTGCAATATATCGAATTTTAGATAATATCGTGAATGTTGCTTTTAAGATATGCAGAAATTGAATATCGAGTATATCGTGCAGTAAAATCATGCAACAAAAGAGCTAATTTACAATAAAATTAAACAGAATTTGTACACCAAGTAAAGTTCTTCACAAAAGAAGAAATAAGGGTATAACAGGAGATTTCTGCAACATTTCACAAATATGCATCTCATAATTAAACATGAAAAAACATAAATAGATAACAATAATTAGTATTTAGCATATTTTGAGTAGTACTTCATTGGCTTGAAAAAATAGGTAAGTAAGGTACACTTATTGTCCCGTAGGGAAATTTGTCCTCTGATTTGACCCATCCTCAATGCCTCTGGGCATCTCCTCAGGAGCAGTAATAAAGGCTTCTGTTGTTGAAATCAGAGCTAAATTTACCTGTTCTGCTTGCAAATCTCTACTTATGAAAGTCAAAACCTGCTCAAATCACATTAAACACTACTACTTATCCATTTTAAGCTTATTGGCACAGTTAAGGTTGTCGTTTTCAAGTGTACTAACAAATTTGAAGACAGATTTTATCATATATTGGACTGACAATATCGTCAAAACGTTATCGAGATATTCTTTTTTGTCAGTATCGCCCAGCTCTACACACTCTCATGTGAACTGAATATTTTTTTAAGAGAATATAGCGACTGTACTGAAGCTGGACTGAAGCTGGACTGGATGCCGCCTGAACTGAGGTAAGTAGCCATCTTGACTGATCCTTGCAAAGTTCAAGTGAAAGTTCATGTGGTAGAAAAAAGCAATAAGGCTCGGGAATGCTTCTTGTCAGGTTTGCAGAATTACTATAGGAACAAAAAGAATATAATAAAAGTAAACAAAACAGCCATGAAAATATGTTTTAATAAACACTATTTTTAGTGTTCAATAGGACTGTAACAAACAGGTATTTTGGTAATTGATTAGTTGAGCGATTATTCTGTCGATTAATCGATTAGTTATTTAGAACGCAAAAGTGACCTGAAAACAAGATTTTGGCAAATTTTAAGATGAGATTACATTGCTTGAGGATGTCTTGGAGAATAGATTTTAATATTGTCAAAAGTATCGAAAATTATTGGTAAAACTTTATATTAACTACATCTTGATTAGCATTAATACACTCATGAATAATGGATTAATTCTTAATGAACAAATGAGAAGTTAACGAACAAAACAGGCTATTAAGGCTTAGTAACAACTTAATTACTACAAGCCCTACCCCTCAACCCAAAATCCTAATCTTAGCTCCTTTATTGAGCATTTACTAAGTCTTAATAAACACTTACATTCATTAATTGATGATTTGGGTATTAATTGTTTACTCTTTATTCATGCTTTAATAAGGCTTTAGTGAGGCTAAATAAGGTATAATTAATATAAGTGATACCAATGATTTACTAATCAACACTAAAACTGGTATCGTAACTAAATAGTCATTTGAAGTATTCATATTACATACAAGCTAAATAACAGGACAAATTTGATATTTTCTGAGTTTTAAAGTAACCCTCAGCTAAAATGTTTAATAAAGAAAATATTTGTGTTCTGCACAGAAATTTGTCATAAAAAGAGCATTTAGAATGATTGTGGTACCAGTTAGTATCGTGACTCAAGCATCTTCCGTTAGTATTTAGTATCATAACAAGACAAACAGGTTTTTACAGCAAGTACACTGATTTCTATTCAATCTGAGGTTCAATGGATGTTTGTTTGGAACATATACAGTATAATGGTGCATTCCAGGCAACTGGGAACTGGTATATGTCCACATCCCACTTGTAAAAATGCGCTGGAACGCCATTCGAACTGGTTAATCCCACTTGTGAACTGGGACCTGGTCGAGGAAGCCCCACTTTACATACGAGTTCAACAATAACCACAATAAATTTATTTGCGGGGTTTAACTGACGCAAAAACAATGTAAACATTGATTACAGGTTATTTGTCGTTACTTTTGTTTAGCCTAAAGGTTAGCATTAGCCATAATGTTTACATACGAGTTGATTACGTTGGAACGCTCTGAACTGGGATCTGGTATTTTTCAAGTGAGAAATGTCCCAGTTCCCAGTTGCCTGGAACGCAGCATAAGACGGTTAATGATTATTCGATTACTACATTATGTGATATTTACTGGACAAAAGACGATAATGAACTTCACAAAACAACCAAATTGTGTACAAACAAGCTAAATATTCAGTGAAATCTTACTCATCATGTTTACTTTGTTTTAATAAAAATGCAGTCTAACCTGTCATACGCACTTTAAAACCAATCGATGCAAAGTTTTGGTTCATTTTGGTTCAGAACTTCAGCCCAAATAGCTTCAAAGCCAAGATTTGCATTCCTAAAAACCTCTCTGACTTTGACATTAGACTAGCTGAAAACACAACAAAACTACACAATCTAGAACGGACTTAAATAAACAAACATTAGGAGCTAAATCTGCCATTGTTTTTGTAAAAGTGTGACTAACACCAGCAAACACGTTAGCCAAAACCATAATATAAAACAAAAGCTTCATGAACAAGCCATTTTAAAGTTCCACAGTCTTGTTATTGACATGTAATCAGTGACTAACCGTTAAAAACATTTTACCGACGGCTAGAAACAAGAACATTCTGAAATACTTACACAACACGACGTAATCTTTAAAACTTTAGCGCCGCAGAAGCTTTGTCGCTGCTTTTGTGCTTCCAGAAAAAATAACCACTTTCTCTGAACATTTAGCAACATATAATTTAAAAAAGCTTACAAGAAAACTGCAGAAAAATATGTTGTCTAAAAAAGTAAATGTCATTTCCATGGCGACCGTGTGACCAGCAGTTAGGACTGGCTAACTGAAGTGTTGAACTGTTGTGAAGGTTTGAGAACATGTAAACAGATTAAAAACACACTTCTTTGTAGAAATGGTTTAACTTTTGCATGAAGGAAATAGTATAAGCTGCTGTTTGTGAAAAGTCTAAGGTTTTTGCTACTGTCGTCAAATGAAGCTAAAGATGGAACGTCAAGAAACAACTGTTAGCAAGTGATGAAGACATAAATAAGCTACTTTTACGGGACTGTTTTTTTATGCTGATTTTAAACTATTAATTTTGCAAAAGCATTTATGTAAGACTGCAGTGTTGTTTCTTAATGTAAGTAGGAAACCAGAAGTTAGCAGCTATCATTCGCCTTTAACATGCAGAGTTACCATGCTAACGTGATTAGCTTTCAGGCTAACGTACTTCACAGTTCTTTTGGGATCTATAGGGGTTATGCACGTTTTTTCCGGTCTCAAATAAACAGAGGCCTTTACATCAGGTGGCGTGGTTGCCAGTGACAGAGTTGTTTACTCCAAATGCGATGGACATCAAACAAAGTATTTTGGGCAAGTCCTGAAGTTGTTTTCATAAGGAAAAGTTGTAAAAGTGACCTACGAACTACGCAAACAGAAGCTCCGCGCACATACCGAGACTCACTGTGCTCCTGGGCCCGGGCAGAGGCGCTGTGGGTCGGGGGCCGTCGCTTTTGGCTCTCTGAAAGTCTGGCAACCGGGAGCGGTGCGTGTGTTCACTTCTTCCCGACCCACAGCGCCTCTGTCTGGGCTCATGAGCATGGCGAGTCTCGGTATGTGCGCGGAGCTTCGCGTAGTTCGCTTTTCCTTATGAAAATCTAAAAGCTGCTCGTTTGCCGCTGTGACCGCCGTCGCTGCAACAAAAGATGACAAAAGAGTACGTTTTTGGAGTAAACAACTGTGTCACTATGGCAACCACGCCACCGCATGTAACGACCTAGGTCTATTTGAGCCCGGAAGACGTTAACGCATAACCCCTATTCTAGGGCATCCATGGGGCTTTCTATTGTCGAGTTTGTATGTTCTCTCTGTGTCTGCGTAGGTTTCCTCTGGATGCTTCTAAAACATGTCCAGTAGCGCCTCCCACCCTCCTCTCTCCCAGAACTACAGATGGAAATTAGCTGTAAAAAAGCTGCTACAAGCATTTCTGCCATTGTGCTTCATGTATTTGCATAACAGCAAAATTAAAATTAAATCTAAGTCTCCAACTGTCGTTAGCAAATGAGCAGGTTTTAGTCAAATAAATGCTCCTCAGAACAAACATCACACTTGAGAAAAGTACATTTTATGTGGTGTTTTGATCAGACCTTTGCCACTAGAATGTCTGAGCCTAACACTTAATTATTACCGGTTCTGTTCACAGTAAAAACTATAATTATTAAATTTAAATGTAAGTACAAATGTTATGTCAATGTATGCAAGTTGTCTGTTATTCTCTTTCTCCATTTCCTGCTCTCTTTTTCTTTCTCCTTTCCTCTTTTTTTCTCTCTCTTGTTCTTTTTTCTTCTAGCTCTCCTTTCCTCTCTCTCTACTTCTCCTCTCTCTTCTTCTCTCTATTTCATCTCTTTTAGTCTACTCTCTTTTCCTTCTATATTTTTTCTCCTCTTTCTTGCTCTTTCTCGTCTCCCTCCCTCCCCCTCTCTCATCTCTTTGACTCCTCTTTCTCTCTCTCTATCTCTGTCTTTTTTCTCTCTCTCTCTCTCTCCTCTCCCTCTCTTGTTGTTTCTTCCTTTAACTCTTTTCCTCCCTCTTACTCTTTTTTCTTTCTCCTTACCGCTCTCTATTTTTCCCCTCTTGCCCTCTCTTTTTCCTTCTCTTTCTTTTCATCTTTCTATTTCCCCTCGCTTGCTCTCTCCTCCCTTTATCTTTTTTCTCCTCTTCTCTTTTTTCTCTCTCTCTGACTCTTTCTCCCCCTCTCACTCGCTCCTCTCTTTCTCTCCATCTCCCTCTCTTTCTTTCTCTCTCTGTCTCTCTCCCTCTCTCTTTCTCACCCCTCTTTCCTTTCTCTTATTCCCTTTCTCTTTTTATCCTCTTTCTTGCTCTCTCCCTTCCCTCTCCCTTTCTCTCTCTCCCCTTTTCCCTCCCTCTCTCTCCTCTCTCTCCCTCTCTCATCTCTTTCACTCCGCTTTCTCTCTTTCACTCCCTCTCTTTTTTCTCTCTCCTCTCCCTCTCACTTTTTCTCCCTCTCTTGCTGTTTCTTCCTTTAACTCTTTTTTCCCTCTTACTCTTTTCTTTCTCCTTACCACTCTATATTTCTCCTCTCTCTTGCCCTCTCTTTTTACTTCTCCTTTCTTTTCTCCTTCTATTTCTCCTCGCTTGCTCTCTCTATTTCATCTCTCTCTTTCTGTCCTCCCTTGCTCTCTTTTCCCTTTATCTTTTTCTCCTCTTCTTTCCTCACTTTTTTCTCTCTGACTTTCCTTCCTTCCTTTTCCCCTTCCCCCTTTCTCTCTCTCTTCTCTTTCTCCCTCTTTCCCTCCCTCTCTCTTTCCTTCTCTCTCTCTTTCTGTCTTTCCTTCTTCCTTCTCTCTCTCTCTCCCTCTCTCTCTCTTATAACTTTAAAGTCTAAGTTAAAAACCTTTAAGTCACATTGCAATGTTAAATCAACACAAATATTTACGCTAAATTAACATATTGTTCTTATGACTTTTACAGCGTTTTCACGAAGCATCACGACATTAAACAAAGCAACTGAAGAGGTTTTGAAAATGCCCTGAACTGAACCAAAGGCTGCTAAACGTTGACTAAACCGAGCGTGGACGTGGGATGAATCCAAACTTGGCATAATTTTCAGAACGATTCCTTTCTAATAGACCCAACTGTCCGACCAACTGTTCAGAGAGAGACCGAATCTTTGTTTTTTGCACTATCAAGTCACTTTCAAGCAAACAGCCTCGAGTCCAAGCGCCCAGTTTGGAGTTCCAAGTTTGTTAAACCAGTGAAGATTTAAAGATGCTCAATACAAAGGCTTCATCAAACATATTCTGATGCTAAAGACTGATTTATCTGGAGTAAGAGTTGTTCTAAGTATCTTTAAATCTTGTTTTGGGAAGTCACAAGTCTCAAGCAAGTATTAAGTCTGCGTGAGGCAAGTCCAAGTCAAAGAAAGACAAGTCCAAGTCAAAGAGAGACAAGTCCAAGTCAAGTCTCAAGTCAAAGAGACACAAGTCTGACTCAAGTCCTAAGTCAAAGAAAGACAAGTCTGAGTCAAGTCCAAAGTCAAAGAGATACAAGTCTGAGTCAAGTCCAAGTCAAAGAGATACAAGTCTGAGTCAAGTCCAAGTCAAAGAGAGACAAGTCTGAGTCAAGTCCCAAGTCAAAGAAAGACAAGTCCAAGTCAAGTCCTAAGTCAAAGAAAGACAAGTCTGAGTCAAGTCCAAAGTCAAAGAGATAAAAGTCTGAGTCAAGTCCAAGTCAAAGAGATACAAGTCTGAGTCAAGTCCAAGTCAAAGAGAGACAAGTCTGAGTCAAGTCCCAAGTCAAAGAGAGACAAGTCCAAGTCAAGTCCCAAGTAAATGAGAGACACGTCTGAGTCAAGTCCCAAGTCAAAGAGAGACAAGTCCAAGTCAAGTCCCAAGTCAAAGAGAGACAAGTCCAAGTCAAGTCCCAAGTTAAAGAGAGACAAGTCAAAGAGAGACAAGTCTGAGTCAAGTCCCAAGTTAAAGAGACACGAGTCCAAGTCAAGTGTTGAGTCAAAGAGAGACAAGTTTGAATCAAAGTCCGAGTCAAAGAGAGACAAGTCCAAGTCAAGTCCGAGTCAAAGAGAGACAAGTCTGAGTCAAGTCCAAAGTTAAAGAGAGACCATTTTTTTAAAAAATAAATTATCTTTTTCAAAATGAATTTCCGCTCACAGAAAGAGGCGAGGAGGGACATGTTGCAGTTTGTTCATGTAGAATGCATTACATATGTTTGAGGAGAAGACTCGAGTCATCTCTAGTCGTAGATCTCCAAGTCAAGTCCCAAGTGCAAGTCCATTTTATTTAGTCAAATCTCAAGTGATCAAAATACTTACTTAAATCTGGCTGGAGTCAACGGGTCAGTTAACTGGCTTAAAACATCATCACATTCTGAAGCAAATGCTATTACTAACTTGTTTTGTTATGGTTAGATTAGATTTGAATGACTGATAATGTGGTTTGCTTTGTATCTTATAAAACTGAAATGCATTTGATGAAGTTTGTATTATAGATTCACACAAGAAATATTTGATTCATGAGATAAAATATGAATATTTTAGTCACTAATGCAGAACTGAAGAGGGACATGTTCCAGTTTGTGGTGTAAAATTACACAAATTATTTTTTACGAGAAGCAGCAAGTTGCCAAAGTCAAAGTCAAGTCTCGAGTCAAATAGAGACAAGTCAAAGTCAAGTTCCAAGTCAAAGAAAGTCCAAGTCAAGGCCCAAGTCAAAGAGAGACAAGTCCAAGTCAAGTCCCAAGTCAAAAAGTCCAAGTCAAAGAGAGACAAGTCCAGGTCAAGTTCCAAGTCAAAGAAAGTTCAAGTCCAAGTCAAGTCCCAATTCACGAGAGAGAAGTCCAAGTCAAAATGAAACAAGTCCGAATCAAAGAGAGACAAGTCCAAGTCAAGTCCCGAGTCAACGAGAGACAAGTCCAAGTCAAAGAGAGACAAGTCCGAGTCAAAGAGAGACAAGTCCAAGTCAAGTCCCAAGTCAAAGAGAGACAAGTCCAGGTCAAGTTCCAAGTCAAAGAAAGTTCAAGTCAAAGAGAGACAAGTCCAAGTCAAGTCCCAAGTCAAGAGAGACAAGTCCAAGTCAAGTCCCAAGTCAACGAGAGACAAGTCCAAGTCAAAGAGAGACAAGTCCGAGTCAAAGAGAGACAAGTCCAAGTCAAGTCCCAAGTCAAAGAGAGACAAGTCCGAGTCAAAGAGAGGCAAGTCCAGGTCAAGTTCCAAGTCAAAGAAAGTTCAAGTCAAAGAGAGACAAGTCCAAGTCAAGTCCCAATTCACGAGAGACAAGTCCAAGTCAAGTCCCATGTCAAAGAAAGCCCAAGTCCGAGTCAAAGAGAGACAAGTCCAAGTCAAGTCCCAAGTCAACGAGAGACAAGTCCAAGTCAAAGAGAGACAAGTCCGAGTCAAAGAGAGACAAGTCCAAGTCAAGTCCCAAGTCAAAGAGAGACAAGTCCGAGTCAAAGAGAGACAAGTCCAAGTCAAGTCCCAAGTCAAAGAGAGACAAGTCCGAGTCAAAGAGAGGCAAGTCCAGGTCAAGTTCCAAGTCAAAGAAAGTTCAAGTCAAAGAGAGACAAGTCCAAGTCAAGTCCCAATTCACGAGAGACAAGTCCAAGTCAAGTCCCATGTCAAAGAAAGCCCAAGTCCGAGTCAAAGAGAGACAAGTCCAAGTCAAGTCCCAAGTCAACGAGAGACAAGTCCAAGTCAAAGAGAGACAAGTCCGAGTCAAAGAGAGACAAGTCCAAGTCAAGTCCCAAGTCAAAGAGAGACAAGTCCGAGTCAAAGAGAAACAAGTCCAAGTCAAGTCCCAAGAGAGACAAGTCCAAGTCAAGTCCCAAGTTCAAGAAAGTCCAAGTCAAGTCCCAAGTTCAAGAAAGTCCAAGTCAAGTCCCAAGTCAACAGAGACAAGTCCGAGTCAAGTCCAAGTCAAAAAGAGACGAGTCTAGTCCCAAGTCAACTGTGATTCAAGTATGACTAAAAAAGCAGAAGTTTTCCTTCTCTGATTTCAAAGTTTTCTTATCTTATAAATAAAATCAAACGAAACCGTGAACTAAAAGTAACACTGTTTATGATCTTATGTCTGTAAATAATATTCATTTCAGTGTGAATATATTCTAAACAGTCAGAGTACAATTTCTGAATTGGTTTACAATACAAAACACAACACTGTATTCAGGTATTCTGTAATTAAACACAAGTATTCTTCCCAACACTGCTTGCATCGATGACTTGTCTGAGACTGTGACCACAAAGATGCCACTCACTCGCTACGCATCTCTTTTTACGCACACGACATTCCGCCATTTAATCTTTCACTCTTTACCACAAAATATCGTGTGTGTTTTATTCTAGATCCGAGCTGTGTGTGCGTGTTTGTGACGAGGCTTTGACAGCAGCAGAAGAGACGAGAAGCAGCGGATCTCGTGTGCTCTGCCTGCGGGACGGGCGGTGCTTCGGGGCGGGGACACGGACACGTACGTACGGGCAGGGTGGGTGAGTGTGTGTGCGGAGAGTGTGGATGATGTGAGGCAGGTATAGAGCCGGGATGGGATACGACCAGGGACCGGGAGGGGCTGTCGTTTTCCGCGCTTGAGTGACGGGATGGCGCGGAGGATGCAACGCGAGGAGGCAAAAGTAGTGCGCGCGGTGATAAGTTCCCCCAAACAAAACAACGCGAAAAGAACAGCGAGGCGACGTTTTTACGCGCGCGCAACGATGCAAAATAAACAAATACGTGTCTAGTCATGGGAGAGCTTTGCGTTGAGTCGCTTTTGTGCACGCGGCGACGTCAACGCGGCGACAAAAAGCGCGCAAACAGTTAAAAACGCATGGGATTTCAGCAGCGGCGCTCTCCTCCTGCCTCGCGTTTCCTCTCTTCTCTCTCTCCAAAGGATTAAACGCACACGCACGCAATCACAAAGCGCGGGCACGCACACGCACACAGACGGGTGACAGGTGTCTCCAGTTCTACCAAAACATCACCAGGAACAAGAATTGCGCGCGCAGTCTGGCTAAAATACTCACCGGTTTTGACGGCTTTCCTCCAAACGAACGCACTCTTTTTTTATTTTAACTCCGCGGATCGGTGATGATGTATAGGTCCCGTAGCCTCCTCACAGTCGAGTTTAGTCCTCGTGAATAAATAAAAAACAAATCCAGACAAATGCGTAGCTATCCACTCCGCGTATAGTTCCACAAGGTAAAGGGAAAAACAAAAACAAAATGGAAGTTGTAGAAAATGTGCGTATTTTCTGGAGAAGATGCACAAGAAGACAAGCTGCTGCTCCCAGTTCGCTCGCGCTCACTCGGCGATACCTACCGCTCACTGCAGCAAAACAGTCTGGCTGTGTGGAGAGGAGGGAGGAGAGAGAGAGGGAGAGAGAGAGAGGAGGGAGGAGGGGGATTTTAATACGATTGGAGCCCGAACCAAAGGGATAACAACGGGAGAGGCAGAGCAGCGGCTGGAGAGAGGAGCAGGGGGATGTAGATGGAGAGACGCGGGGTTAAAACAGGCGCATGCGGGACAATCTGGGGTTGGGTTCGGGTTGAGACACAGACACGGGGCGAGGGCGAAAAGGACACGGTCTGATGGAGATTTGATTGTGGATGTGAGATGAGTGGGAGCTGGTTTAGTTAGAGTTTAGTCCTGAAACAGATGGTACAGCCAACAGTCTATATGCATTAAGATAGATATTTGTTCGGGACAGTCTAAGTTTGTAGCCTTTTTGTGTCTCATGTCCCAGCAGATTTATCTCAACCACTTTATACAAGACATGTCTCCTGATTTTGACCACGGCGATCTGAGAAAACATATAATCACTTTTTTTTTTCTTATACTTTTCAATCTTGATATTCAATCATATGTTGTTGATAAAATTACTTTTATTAACATAAACAAAACAAAAAAATGTATATCTTTATTTTTTCTTGTAATAAGACAGTTGTAATACGCTAGGTGCTCATTTACCTGGCAGTTTTGGCGGCAGGACTTCCGCCTTGGTCAGAGGTGAGTCCGGTGTTGTGACGTCTCTCTTATAGAATCTTCCCAGACGTGGCCAGTTTGACAGATACGTCAGACTGATCCCGCCTGGTGAAAGTCTCTGGAGAATGAGCCCATGTGTGAGCCAAAGAAAAAGCTCCTTCGTCTCTGTTGATGGTCTTTGTGCCTCGCTTCCTGATCTCAATAGCCTCTCGATCCATCGTTTGTATTTGTGTTCTTCTGTTCCAATTATTTTGAGTTGTCCCTGTTAATGATGTCCTGTACGTTTTTGGTGTGAATCGGGCTTTTACTCCTTAGGCTCTTTGGTGTCACGTCTTCGTCTTTCCACTTCAAGCTAAACCTAAGGTGATTTTTACAGCGGGGTTATGCTTTTACCAGTTTCTCCAGTCGTCGAAATTCTTTAAGACTTGGTTTTCCATAACTTCGGGGGCAGACGTGGTCAGTTTGACAAACTGGCCACGTCTGGGAAGATTCTATAAGAGAGACGTCACCACCAGACTCACCTCTGACGATGCGGAAGTCCTGTCAGGTAAATGAGCACCTAGCTTATTACAACTGTCTTATTATAAGAAATAATAAAGATAAACTAAGAAAAAGACAGAAAGAATTTTCCAATTATAAAAAAAATGTATAGCTCAGCCTCAGGTTTCACCCAGTGACATCACAATGTGAGTCAAAAACACATCTCTCTGTCATACAGGGCTAAAATTCTGTTTGTTTGTTTTTTTTTTTTTTTTGTTTTTTTTTGGGGGTACAAAGGAATTCATCATATAAATTCCTTTGAATCCCAACAGTAAAATGACCTATAACACTTCTGTAATGTGTAGAAATATTTTTATTTAGCTTTTCACCTTTAAAAATTATCTATCAGTAAAAAAATTAAATTAAATTAAAGACAAGCGAATGTTTGTCTGTTTAACCCTGCGACGAGTTGGCCACTGTCAGGGTGTTCCCCCGCCTAAGGCCCAAAGTTACTGGGATAGGCTCCAGTCACCTGCGACTCCTAACGGGATTAAGCGGTAGAAAAGGGAAAAGAATAGTTTCATTATAAGAATTTAGAATATACAGCCGCTAAAAGAAATAGCTTATGATTTGGAATTGAGTCATGCTCTAATCTGCCTTTTTAGATAAACACACAGTTTTCAATAATTTTCTGTATAAATTACAGCTTGAGAATGGATTCAAGTACTGCTTGGGTTGGATAAATAGTAAGTTTAAAAGAGACTTTTTTTAATTCAAAGCTCTTTGCAAAACAACATTTTTATTTTGTTTAATCTTTCTTTATTTTGCCATGAATTGGATAAACTACAAAAAACTGGTCGACTAAGACAACATCAGCCATTTAATTGAGTAAACGACTAAAGAAGTACAGCGCTACATGAAGCTCTAACTCAATTCCTGATGTGGGAAACACGCGACTGTCATGTTTGCTTCATTGTTTTTTTAAGTTCTAATAACTCAAGCCTAGAACAACACAGAATACATCATCTTTGTCCGTAACACTTGTTTTGTCTTGGTCAGTAAAACGTATAAATAATTCAAATGACAGTTAGAGTCTTATAAAAGAGTTTTTCATCAAACATAAATGTGTAATCCAAACAACCGCGTGATAAAAGAGTAAACAGGGCAAACAGAAGGAGCCTGAGACGTCATGGAGGTGACAGCTGCAGCTCAAACTGAACAAACACGACTCTGGAGACTGGACACGTCACTGCTGCTGTTGATGTGAAAGGGAGTTACACACAGGGTTTTTAACATCATAAACACAACAAAACTAAAATACTATCAATTATGTGAAAACTAAACACGTGCGCTTGAGTAACTTGACTTTGGCATCCTAAAAACAGTATGTGTGGGGAAAAAAAAGCACAAATGAAGTTGTTTAGGGCATGAGTTAGAGTGTCATCTACTGGCCACAAAGGAAGTGACTTGGAGGAAATAATCAAAGCAATCTGACTAGTACTATGCTGCTGAAATGCTTCTAAAGATCATCACTATAAAGAGTAAAGAGCGGAGCTTTTATAAAGAGGCCTCCATGAAAAATACAACAGCCGTGCTCATTGGAAAGTGTCGTCAGTTTAGTCTGAATTAGTCTGAATTATTCATGAATGAAAAAGTTCATTAAGGCTTAGTAACTACTCAATTAGGGATCTCTATTGACCCTATTTTGTCCCGCCCACTTGGCTTGGAAACGCACTTCCTGTTTAGCTCTGTTAAGGTAGCTAACGTGTTTGTTTGTCTGTCTTGTGGGGTAATTTTAATTAAATATAATGACAGTTAAAATAAACCCATCAACTGAAATCTACAAGCTAAATGCAGCTAAACAGGAAGTGCATGTCCTAGAAAAGTAGGCGGGACAAAATAGGGTCAATAGTGTAGTAATACTTGAGACCAAGCAGGGGTCTCAAACCCATGGCCAGAGATGATCTCATGCAGCCACAGATGATTTTAGACAGTATTGATAGCGGTCTACTAATAAACTGCACAAAACAATTTGACCCAAATAGGTATTTTAGCGTATCATTTTTTTTTACGTTTTTAGAAGAAAGTGCTCTGATACAGCAAAATGCAAACTATATGTTTGAGGAGGACAGTTTGACCCTCGTTACCCACTTTTATGTACTTTTTTATTGTTATAATCATGGATTCTATAATGTAAAAGAATGAAAGTGGACATATTTATTTATGTTTTATTAGGCGATAGAGCCTAATAACCAAGTCAGTCCTATTTTAGAAAATGGCCCTGAGTCAACTCTGGCTTCCGTCCCAGCTCTTTGAGTTTAAACCCTGGTCTTGAGTTTGGTCGCAAAACCACTTAGGTTTTGATCTCGTCTAGGACTGGAGCACATTTGGACTTGGCCTTGTCTTAAGTGTCTCCTGGGTCTTTGGACTCATTTTGTCTTGGACTCTGGAAAACGTGGTCTTGATTTAGTCTTAATGGACAGTGCATACCTTGTCTTGATTTTGGTCTTGCCCTTTTCTCAGGAGGTCTTGGTCTCAATTACTGTGGCCTTCTGTACGCTGGATCAGGGGACCCCCAAAAAGCCATACAACCAACTCGTGACCCTCACAGCAAAATGTAAAAGACGGTTGTGATCATTTCAAGTTGAAAAACCATTAAAACTTTAGTATTATATTGCTTTATATGGCTAAAATTCACAAAGAAGTGACCAAATACCTAGTAATATTGTAGAATTATATTGTAAATCATCTCACAACCCCCGATTTTGCCTTGCGACCCCACTTTGGGAACCACTGTGCTATAGCTAAGTTTAGGATTTAGGGTTGAGAAAAACGGTTTATAATTAAGTATTACTTAGACTTAATACACTCTGTACCTTGTAATTATTTGTTCATGAGAAACAAAAACTTTCTTTATTGAAACTTTATTTAAGCTAAGTAAGATGTAATCATTATTGTTATTGAGAAATGCTTTCTGGAATGTAGGATTATTTAGCTGAAGTCTAGTTTTAAATAGATTTATGAACATATGAAGATGCAGAGCTTATCACCATGAAGAAGTGGGATTTATCAGTTTTGTTTGTTTTTATAGATCCCTGTTTTTATTACTAAAACATCTACAATAAAAATGTAAAATAACCTTCTCTATAAGTGTTCATGATTTTACCCGAGTATAAAAGAGGATTAATATTTAAAATCACTGATAAACAGATAACTCTAGGCCTCAGTCCACCTGTTACTGTACATCTCTCTGTTTTCTTCTTCTTATCTGCTCCTTCCTGCAGATACAGGCCTTTCCCGTCGACTCGATCATTTACAGTATGATAATGGTGTTTAAAATCCGGTGTTTGGTCTTTATCTCCTTCACATCCTGGACCTCCTGCTCTTCTCACACTTTATCCTGAACATCTGACTCAGAACTGTCCAACGCGACGACACGTGGGTAAAGAATGAGTCCAAAATACAACTAACACACCTATTCTGTACTTTTATGAAGCTACTGTACCTGTTTATATTGACTCAACTTATTATTGGACAGAAATAAATCCATCGCATTACATAGCCAATACCTTTGTATTTGTTTACTTATTCACAATGTGGTGACTTTCATGGTTAAAAAAAAAAGTCCAATCTATTTTAAAGCCTTATAAAACCTTTAGTACTATTGACACGGCATATTTACCTCGGGACGTCTGTAAACTTTAAATTACCCCATGACGAGTTTTTTACTGGCATTGGCACGGGGATATTCGAGGTCTGTAATTTTCTTGTTTTTACAGACTCTCCGAAAATGGCGACAGATAGATTATGGCAACGACCTTTTGCTTAAAGGGGACCTATTATGTTAAATTCACTTTTCTAAGTTTTTAACCTTGTTATAATGGCATTCCTTCATCATTAGTTTTCTCAAAGTTATATTTGAATTGATTCATGCATGTTTGAGTAATCTTGTATTGTTCTTTAGCTGGAGCGCAAGTGCTCAGAAATCCCCGTTCTCCCTACCACCTATCCCCTCCCACTTTCTGTATTTACTTGTTATAATTCAAAAGATTATACTCACTACTGTCCCATAGCCACTTTCCAACAATAAAAAAATAATTTTTAAAAATCTGTTGCTTTTTACAGTTACATTTTAAAATGAAGGGGCGGGCTTATCAGATCTGCAGTTTTGAACAGGAAGTCAGTGGAGCTGTTTCTATTTTTAAGTTGTTTTAGATCAACTTTGTGTTTTACAATGAACAAAAGGTAAATTACTGATCTGTGCATGTTCTAGATTCTTACTAAATATAAAAAAAAACACAATAGGTCTCCTTTAATTAATGAAGTGAGCGTTTTGGGTTTTTTCAGGTTGTTTTAACGTGAATTAGTGTTACCTGAGCTGCTGCAGTGTAAATGTGGCTCCTTGGCACGTCCACAACATCAGATTTCTTACAAAACAGTTGGAGACTCTCTCTTTAATCCACACTTTTAATTACGATGATAAAATCCAAACTGTGCAGCGTTCTGTCCACTGTTCTGTCCAAACTTTTCCTCAAACATCCATCTTCTCAACTTTCCGTTGCTACGACAACAAGGTTGTTGTACTTCTGGTTCACAGACTTTTAATCGTAGTTTGATTAATCTTTAGCGTTTTAATCGTAGAAAGGTTAGGGTTAACTAACCTACCCTAACCTAACTTTCATTAGAAAATGATCCGTAAAGAATAGTATAATAATTTTGTTCAATTTGAAGTTAAAATAAGCCCCAGAGTCATTATTAATTATAAGTAATCATTTATAACAATTCACGACTTGAAAACACAGACATACACATTTACACAGCTTTAGAATTACATGAGGACGTCTGAGTTTGGTGAATTACAGGAGGTAAAATTTACAAACTTTACAGATATGAACGGAGTAGAAACTCAGACGACGTCCGTAATTATTACAATTTACATGAGGTCCCTAGGTAAATATAGGCCATGAAATAGGACTTTTGTTAACCCTTATGACTGAACATTACTTTCAGTGGAAGAGTGGCACATGAACTTGACTTGTGAATCTGATGGAACTAAATGTTTCCATCCAAAAAGATTCACTTTTTGAATGTGCTGATTTCAGAAGGCCAGGTCCATTAAGGCCATGTTCAACAAAGACACAGGGAGAACAAGTAAACTCCACATAGAAAGACCCCCGAGGCACGGAGGCTATAGTCATTTTCCATTAACCTGGATCTCTCAGACCGGTTTACTCTGGAGCGGTTTGGGCCGATTATGAATGATGGTTTCTAGTTCAGGTCCTAGCTCTTGAGGGTTCGGTTACGTCACTCGCACAAAACAGACTTTCTTCGATAAATAAAATCCCACTTGTACCTGAATTAGACTTTTTTTTTCTGGCAAAAAACAGTGAAAAAAGAAGTGTAATCAGGCTGATGTAAACAAGAAACTACTTCCAGTTTATTGTCATCTTTTTGCATTTATTTAACTTTTTTGACTCTATGCTGCATTTTTATTTTATTTAGAGTGCTTTGCCGGACAAACTATAAATACCGTAATTTCTACTTTTTTCCTAAGCTTTGAACTTTGCAGCTTATACAACAATGCAACAAAATTATAGATTCTCATAGACTTACTATTAACAAGTGCGGCCTATATATGTACTTTATCACTTTTCTTATTTAAATGTAGGTGGTGCGGCTTATATTCAGGTGCGCTCAATAGGGTAAAAAACACTGTAGCTGGTTTTACAAAGTCTAATGGCTCAACAAATAAAGGGAATTGGAAAATGGTTTATCACAGGATCAAGTCAGCGTTTGGTGAGGAACATAATTTCCAACCCGATCTCACAAGAAAGCGTATATATACCACGACATACCAAATGTCAAAAGCGTATGATTAGGACGATTTCACGCCCCAGTTCATTTCTATGGTGGTTGTAAAGATGTGATATCATTTTGTGTATATTTGACAATCCTTATCCTAATCTTAACCAACCCCAAGGTCCAGACCTAAACTTATAATTTTAGTAACTTGAAGCCTACACTTACTAAAGAAATTGTCTCTACATTTATTTCATACATACAGAAGCATTTCATGAGACCAGGCTCATCTATTCACGTGAAAATGAGTCTGGTCTACAGTATGTTTAATGATTTCCCATTTGTTCACAAATACTGTTGTTGATAACATTGTAGCTTGTCTTGCTACTAACAGCTTTGACAAAAGCTTAAAACACTTCAGAGGCTCAGAATACATTAGGTAAGTGAGCAAAACATGTGACTGATGATCGGATGAGAGTCAAAATGGATCACTCCTGGATGAATTAGGGCTTACACCGTCATCTTTAAACCAACAAAAGCTGTCATAA
Organism: Mugilogobius chulae; assembly: GCA_038363315.1. Classification (NCBI taxonomy): domain Eukaryota; kingdom Metazoa; phylum Chordata; class Actinopteri; order Gobiiformes; family Gobiidae; genus Mugilogobius; species Mugilogobius chulae. Next base: position 19,881,154 of record CM076395.1, read on the forward strand.
CGAGAAGGCAGCAGCACTTTTCTTCTTTTTGATACAGATTTTATAGATTCAGCCTCTTTCATGGAGCATAGATTAAATTTAACCTCCAAGCATGTAGTTAGACTTCCTCTGACAGAAGAGGAAGTTTAGTTTTTTCTCCTTGAGACTATAGCTGCATGTGCCAAACAAAAGTACATATTTCCCGATCATGTGACCTCCTTTGGGTCCTTGTGCTTACACTATCCCCCCTCTGCTGGGTGATTTGTGAAACTACATCATGTATTTGACTGTAGACAAAGTCAGCACCTGCACCACAGCGCCCTCTATCGCCGCATATAATACAAGTTTAATGATAGAAATTTTTGTACTGGCAGGCAAAGAGTTAATTCAGTTGATGATATTTTTAAGGAAGAAAAGATCGAGTATAGTAACTTGAACACTCAATTTTGCTTTGTTGCTTGTTTGTTTCATCAAAAACAATTTGCCAAGACAGGATCTTATTTACAGAAGTTAATTAAATCAGCGCGGTAAAAGAGACTGAGGTGAAAATCAAACCACATTTTATGACTAAATCCTGCAAATCAAGTATTTCCAAAGTGTTGCCATACTTTTTCCTCTCACTGTAAATGCCATCTCTTTGTAAGATTATACACTTTCTCATCAGTATTTTGGCAAATCCAGCGTGCAGATTATTCTAGAAAAACTCTCTCTCTCTCTTTACATTTAGTTAATTTGCGCTGAGACCAAAGTTTAATGAGCTTTTAGCGTTTCAAACAACAGAATAATCTCCAGAGCTTTAGAAATGGCTCACAGCTCATAAACGCAGAGAGGTTTGGATCAATGCAAAACGCCACGAGAAAAGCATTAGAAAGCATTAGGCTGAGTTACAGTAAAGTGTTTCCTCGGATCGAGACGTGAGCGGCAGAGTTTGTGGTGATTTTTATGGGAAAGGCGATACAAATTTGCATAGAAAGTTATTTATCAAGCTGTATTTATTTGCTTGTTACTTTTTTGTAAACTGGAATGATTAGTCTTGTATTTAAGCAATAGAGCAGATGACATGCAGCATTTTAAATATCAGCACCGAGTGGTAAAAATGTATGAGAGTCAGTGGGAGAAAAGCTTTTCTTCCTGTAAGAGCTCAAAATACCGCTAAAACAGGAAAAAAGCAGCTACCAATCACAACTACTGCTAAATGAGTTTGTATGTGACATGTGCAAAGAGAAAATGGACCACTGATACTTCTTAATATTGAGGACCTGGACCCCTCCCTCTTGCCTGGAGAATCGTCTGGTCGCCCTCGAGTCAACTGGATTTCTAGGGCGGAGCAAAGCTCACCTAACAGACAGCGAAGGGAACCAATCAGAGAAGAGCATAAAGGTTCTAGTGCCGTAAACTGTTGGGATTTCTCTCGCTGTCATCTGCCGGTAAGGGTCCTTACCGCCTCGAGCCGACTGCACTGCCTTGACCATCTTGAACACGACTATTGATGCGATGTCTTTTTGGTAATTTAGAAACATTTACCGGTGAATGGAAAAAATTCTCGGTTTTCCGGTGCGCAATGTCATTTATCCAACCTTCCGCCGCGCTGCCTAGATCCATGCGCGCTGCACACAGCAGGGACATTGTTAGCAAAAACCACGTGACTGAACTAAACTATTTTCATTGCACTGTACGATCTGGATTTCGAGGGAAACACCCTCGGAGGGTGTGGCGACCAGACTGATATTTCCCTGTGTAAAAATACAGAGATATCATTCTGGACTTTCCAGTCAACCCTGTCTCCTCCTAGACACTCGCCCCACCTTATTTTCCTGGATTAGTCTGTCCTTGTCCAGCTAGATAAGTCGTTTCCCTCTGCTAATGAACTCTTTTTTATTGATTTATTTAAACAATAATCAGTTACTGTACAAGATAAAAAAAAATTAACAACAAAAAGTGATGCTCAAAAGAAGTAGGTTGAAGCTCAAAGATGCTTACGGGCGTATATGCTCATGGTTCATTATAGAATGAGTGTAAACAGCTGGACAGTAAAGACACTGGCTCTACTGGGGTGCACGTAGCAGAGTGGTTAGACCTCTGGCTTCCCAATAAGGTCGTGGGTTCGACTCCCGGGTCGGACTACATCAACATCTCACAGTTTCTCTGGGTGAAGTTTGCATGTTCTCCCCGTGTCACCGTGGGTTTCCTCCCACCTCCAAAAAACATGCATGTTTAGGTTAATTGGGCATCACTGTAAAAAGAGTGAATGTTTGTCTGTCTAACCCTGCGGCAAGTTGGCCACTGTCCAGGGTGTTCCCCGCCTAAGGCCCAAAGTCACTGGGATAGGCTCCAGTCACTCGCGACCCCTAACGGGATTAAGCGGTAGAAAATGAATATAATGTCTTGGCGGTAGCATGAAGAGTTTATTTGTGCATTGGCTGCTATGAGCTCCTGAACCTACATCTCTGCAGAACATGACACGAAAATACTAGGTTACATGTTTTTTTGCTATCAATTTGATTTTTGTTATTTTCTTGTCACATGAAATCTTGTACTTTCTACACTCATTAAAAAAAAAAAAAAACATTTGGCTTAAGTTTATCAACAGATAAATGTTGTGTTTTCACAAATGTTAAGCTTATGTAACTTAAAATAAGCACATTTAAAGCTAGTGATAAATAAAGAATTTTCTGTTGTTTGTCCTCATAGACTAACGTTTAAATGCTTGAACAAAAGCTTCTTTGGACATGCGCACATCAACTTTTAATTCTGCACCAACTCTGATTAGGAAATGACAAAGCCCCGCTTATTTATTGATAAGTCCGCCTCTTTACAGTGATAAGCCACGCCTCTAAAATTTTTAATTTTAAAGTGGTTCTGTGCTGTTTTGAACCATTTTGAATACTCACAATAAAATAAAGACAAGTGGGAGGGGATAGGTGGTAGGTGAGGACAGAGCTTTTCAGAGCACTCAATCATCAGCTGCAGGACATATAATACTCAAACATGCAGGAATCATTCTTAATAAAAATTTGAATGAGAGAAGACAGTTATAAAAAAAATAAACACTTAAAATAGACTTTACACTCTTGGTCTCCTTAAATTGAACTTGTTTCTGACTGACACAAACATTAGGATCAGAAACTGTTCAACTCATTATATTTTAGTATGATTGACGAGTAAAATCTCATAATCTCATTAGCAAACGAACTAAAGTCTGTATTGTTGCTGTGACACTTGCAGTGATACATTCTACATTTCTGTGTCATGAGTTGGAGATTTCTTTCAAAACCGTGTCCAAACCCATCGCCTCCTGCTTCCTCGTGTGTTAATTGTGACTTTTTTTCTGAATGAACGGAAGCATCTGGAGTCGTTAAAGATTATATGAAGACATTTGGTTCCATACGGAAACTGTAATGAGCCAAATCTGCTCAACACGACGGCGAGGAAAAGGACATTTAAGACGTGAGAAAAACAGAGAAATATCAGCTGGAATCATAAGGAATTAAGAGAGTATTTAGAGAGTTAAAATGAGTTATTATATGTTTGTTTGGGCGGCTCATATAAATGTTTTGAACAGTAAAGTCCAGATTGAGATGTGAGTAATTATTGTCAACAAATGAGTGAGTAAAGCAAGCGTGTGGAGGTTTTCATCAACGAATAAGAAGAAATACTGCAAAGAACAAACTGGATTCAACTGTATTAAAGGGTAAATATGATGTGTCATTTGTATTGTGTCTTTTAAACAGAAGAAGCTTCACTCTGACATCTTATTAGAGCTAATGACAGTGTTCCCATGTCCTGAAATGAGTTGAGAGTTGGTTAATTTCAAGAACTTGAACTCAGGCAGTTTTTCCTATAAATAACATTGTTCGTGGCTATAAAATAAAACAAACAAATACAAGTTTAAAAGTGGTGATTTCTGAGGTGACTAAACCCATTAATCTACAATAAACTGCATTTAAACAATATTCATTTGGATAGTTGAAAGTAGGAATATTCAAAGCAATCTTGTTTAATATGCTAATACAATGCATGTTAAGTGACGCTTGGTGGTGGTCGGAGGTTGAGGCGCCAGTGTTTAGGCCAATCGCCTCTGCTGAGCTGCTCCAGAGTGTTTGTCATCACTGAGTGAGAGGAGTTACTGTGTCAAGCACTTTGGAAGACATCTGTGTAAATGTGCTATAAATAAATAAATCACTCTTTCATTCATTCACAATTATTTAAGTCTGTGTGATTTATGAATTAAAAACAGTGCAGAAGATCTTTGCTGATTTTGGCCCAGTTTTACAATGTGGTTGCTAGGCAACAGTTGTGGATTCCCCTCCACGTGTCATTATTATAACCTGGCCAGCCAGATGGTTTATCTCGCGATATTTGTGAATTCACAAACACGAGATAAACCACTGGCTCCGAGCCGTAGAGTCGAGCGTGTTTGGGAGGTGTTAAGACGGCAAGGCGCTCCGGCACCGCCGCCGAGTTTAATTCAAGCTAAAGAAAGATGGCTGCTCTCGTAGATGTGTTGTCTGCTGTTTGAAGTGGTTTTTCAGAAATACAGTATTTTTTTTGAAAGAAGAGCCCGAACATTGGATACACCATTACGAGTTGTTGCCGTGATTGGCTAGTCAAAAAAGGTCGGCCCCACACCCAATCAGCTCGAAGTATTTCACTAAACGCACCGCCTTTTCTCGAACGCCTTCAGCGAGTAAGTCCCAGATGAATATGAGAACTCAAATAGGAGTTCAACACAGATCCATCTGACGTGAGCCAGGTTATATTATTACTGAACAAAAGACAATAATGAACTTCACCGAAACAATCAAAGTGTGTTAAAACACCTCAATCTTCAGTGAAATCTTAATCATAATCAGTTTACGATGTTTACTAAAATGAAGTCTAATCTGTCATACACACTTTAACATGTATTTATTTTCTCAATTTGTGTACTTTACGATTGAAACAAGGCAGCAAAATCACATAGAATACATTTACATTGCTAAATAAACAAAAAAAAAGCTAAGGTAATTCAGGTTGGGAATGTGTCAGGAATGATGAAGGAGGGACAGTTTAATTTGCCGGAGACAGCCGACATATGCTTCAAATGTCACAAATAAGTAACCATCAACACAGAGACTTAAAAAAAACATTTAACAAGGTAAAATGTGACTCTGTGTTATGTTTTTGTAATAATTAAAATTTATAATTAAAACGTATGTACAAAAAAAAAAAAAAACAAAAAAAAAAAAACACATAACATTTAAGGTAATAACTTGACAAATTTATATTAATGATACAAACATTAATAGAATAGAACTTAGTAAAATAATATCACATTAACACTATAAATTCTTAATTATTTGCATCATTATTATTTAAATGCATTTTACAAAGAAACATTTATCATCAGGATTTCTGCTGGTTTTATAATATTAATAATAAAAAATTCTGTCTTTTTTTTATTTTAAAATAATATTCTTTTGGCTGGTGCAGGCAACTTTATTGTTTTTATTTTCTCTGTAATTTCTCTGCTTAATCTTCTTTAATGAACAGTTTATTGGCCTATTTTTCTCTGACGTATCTGCGTGTCCTGAAATGCACTGCAGCTACTTTTATTACTGTACTGTATCTGCTTCATATCAACTGTTCTTTTATCCAAATCCACTCGCACAAATCCTCTCTTTCTCTCGTCTAAATCTCCTCCTCGGCTGCTCTGAATCACAACATCCTCTCGTCGCGTGCCTCTTTCATTTCTCCAAAAAGCCAGCCCACGTGGCGTCATCTCTGCCGGGACTCGAACCGGAGCCTCTGGATTAGAAGTCCAGCGCGCTATTCCATTGCGCCACAGAGACACATCCCGTTTTTTCGATCTGATTCGGGCTTAAAGCGGTTTGCCTCCCTCCTCCTCTCTCTCCTCGCGCGCGCTCTACATCCTCGGCTCAGGCGCAGCATCAGCACCGCCGGCTCTCTGCGCATGCGCCTTGGTGGACAGGCCCGGGACACACAGCAGCAGCAGAAGCGGGAGGAGAGAGGCAGAGCGCGGGGGATTGTGGGGATGGAGAGAGAGACGCTGACAGGGCGAGGCTCGGAGACACGTGCGTCGATAAGTGCCACGCGATGAGTTTAGCATTGATTTTTAAGGGATTAACAAACCGTAGTGATGCTTTTTTTCGAGGTTAAAATGTGGATTTGTTTTGTCCTCTGCAGGGAAGAAAGAAAAGCAAAGAATTCTGCAGCAGTAAGTTGCGATTTCTGTTTGTGGAGCTGAGTTTTCGAAAGCAGAAGGTAGAGTATTTTAAGCACTAAAGATAATTAGATTCTCTCTTGAGCAAATGTTCTCTTCTGTTGTTATTGGGTTGTGTAGAAGGAAGATATCAAAGAGAGAAATAAAACTGTAATTTCTTCTTTGTAGCCGCATAGAGTAGTTTCTATAGATCTGGAACACAACATCAACACAAACAAAGAGATGATATTACAAAGATGAATGGCTGCGTAGTAAACATGTTTATATTAGATTTTTACTAACATTTTGGTTGTTTCACTCAGTTGATGAGGTTATGATCATCTTTTGTCCAGTAAATAGGACATACAGTTTGTAGAGTAATCCACAACTGTTACCTTTGCATCCACATCATAAATACAGGCCACATAAAAGGACACATGACAAATGATAATAATATCTTGTATCAGTTTAATTTTGCTCAAGTCTGGCTTAAACTCCCAGGAAACAGTCCAGGTTGTGTTTACATGAAATTCTTTAAGCCAGTAATGCTTAAAATAAGTGAAGGACAGCTAAATTGTTATTAAAATTGATATAATTGAGGCCAGTGGTTCCTAATCTTTTTCATATACACTAGACCTAATCATGATCTCACACACGGAGAACCCCCGTTGTCATGGTGTTTTTTTTTTTTATATTTACCTATAAATTTAGCTTTGTAACTATTGCAATGTATTGTTTATTGAATTCAATGTCAAAAATGGGCCTCTTAGCATGTAAAATGTGCTGCAAATGACTTTTTTTTTTTTTTTTTTTTTTTTTTTTTTTTTTTTTTTTGCAATACTTCCAATTATACCTTTCTTGAAAATCTGCAATATCCCAAGTACCCCCCGGCAAATGGTCGTGGACCCACATGGGAAAGGCTGCTGAATAAGAGAGCTAATATAGTAAGAATACAAATACAGCCTATCAAGATTCATCATGCTGGACTAAAACATACAGCTTAGTAGGCCGCATTTCGCCCCCGAGCCGCCCTTTGAAAAGCCCTGCACTAGACCAAACTGTCCGCTGTAAATGTCCTCGCGCTCATGCAGCTCATGTGAACCTGATGATGTGCTCTGACAAACAGTCCTAATATGTTGCAGTGATGCACATACATAAGGAGAAAACAAAACAATTCTCTTATGAAAATCCTTACTCTCTGGCCACACCTCCTGAACTCACAGAGGGAAACATCAGGCTTCAACTAGGGCCAAAACTTCTGTAGTGTGCAGAAGAGTTAACAGAAAACCCAATGAACTTACTCAGATTGCTGTGAAACTCCTTATATTTACCACAAGGACTATCACACAAAAAATGCAATCATTCCACACTGACTTTAAGCTAAAAGTAACATCACTAATCTAAAGAACTTAGCCATAGAGTAGGCCTTGGGGAACTGCACAAAAACACACTTATTTTTTCTCAAATTCAAGATACAAACATTTTTCTACATGAAGACGTTGTGTGCTTTAGGCTGGCCACAATACAAGGACACTCTGAATGAAAGGTTTGGAACTCAGCGAGAATATAATGTCCACCAGAGCTGTTATCCTGTAATAAAGCTTCACTTCCACCATCAGTTGTCTGTGATTGAAGACATATTAGAGAACAGGAAGTGCGTCCAACAGGATTTACTGTAAATGTGGCGTCTGTTCAATGTTTCTGTTTTTCCATAAGCTTTAAGTCTGTCTCTGTATGAAGTTACCGCAGCTTTCAGTTCTGTTCAGTCACTAATCTTGTGTTTTATCTTCACTGCAGCTTCACAAATCTGATGCCGCTATAACTTCTGAGAAAATCTGATGGAAAAGTGGGGCACAAAGTGGCAAAGTCTTCTCCAAATATATGTTCTTTATGCTTTTCTGAGGTGTGGATTTGCAAGTCGGACAGACTTTGAGTCACTTTTTTGACTTGAATTGACAAAATGGACTAATACTAATACTCACACACATAAAAGGGCAGCCAGTTGAATCTGTGGAGTCCTACAAGTATCTTGGAACCTTGATTGACTCAAAATTGGATTTGATAACAACTGTGCAGCTGTGTGTAAAAAGGGTCACCAATTGTCTAAGGAATTAATCTTTTGTACAAATAGGGCTTTTATGGAATCGATCTTGCATGGTCTCATGGTTTTGGAGCATTTCTGTCAAAAATAAGAACTCTCTCAGGCTGCATTCACCAATACAAACCAAACCAAACGGCTCATAAGCAACTCTCTAAACTGGCTCGGTTCACGTTCACAATACACTTTTTGCCAATCGAACCAGCGCAGTAGAGACACATCTGCCTTCGGCCAGTAGAGGCGCTGTGACAGAAACACGTTACGTCAGCTTTCTCAGCTAACAGCGGCTACAGCTAACTTACATTGCTCTTATAGTTTTGTTTTTAAGGATCTATCCCACAACTTCTCTCACATTAACGGGACCAGAGTGAGTGACAGACGAAGAGTCGAAGCTAAGACAACATGGACTTCACTTCAGAAGACGAGAGAGGAGGGCTAGGCATTTCGTTCCAAATGCCGAGAGTAAAACGTAACAAAAAGTTCATCCATTTAAGTAAATCTGGCTCTGAAAGGTCTGTCATCTGCTCACTTAGCTGTAGAACATAAATATTAGATGAATATAGACTATAGAAAACGGTGACATACCAGTTGTGTGATCATAATTAATTATACTCGAATCACATGTGTTTTTGTGTATTATTTGTCTCGTTACTGATCTCACACAGGCTGTTTGTTGTGATTCTGAGCCTCACTTGCGTCTCAGCGTGGATCACGTCAGAGTTCACTTCTGTGTTCAGAGCTTTCATGAGCCGAGACCGCAACCGAACCAGATTTGGGCTTTTAGACTAGGTCAGAGTTCTTTTGTCGAACCAAACTTCCAGACAAACGAATCCTGATATCAAAGTGTATTGTGAATGCCAGCCTCAATCAAGCAAAAGTTACTGGCCATCGTTTCTCTGTACGCTAATCAGTTACAGCGCTTGTCCAAAGTATTCTTAAAGAAAAGCAGCAGCTTCTACATTCGAAGTTTCAGCTGCTTCTGGACAAAGATTTTTGTTCCAAAATCCAGAACTAATTGTTTTAAAAAGAGCTTTGTTCCAGCCGCATTTGTGCTGATGAATAAACTGTAATGCGTTGGATTCTTTTTACTACTGCGCATGAACACTCATAACACTGTTTTATTCTAATGTAGATTTATGGTTCTTGTTTGTCTATTTTATTGTATTTGATGTTTGGGGTGATGGGGTCACAGCAATCTCAAACTGCAAGACAAATTTACCTACGAGTACAAATAAGTAATCAAAATAACCTAACCTACATGGGACTCGAGTTGGACTTGAAGTTCATTGGAGACATGACTTGAACTTGAGGCAAAGACTTGAGACTTTCAAAGAGTGATTTTTCTTGTGTTATTGTTGTTGAGACTGTTCGTAGTGTCTAACAACTCAAGATGGGGGGCCATTTTTGTAAATGCGCCTGACTAAAATCATTTAAAATTTAAATGGAAACACTTTGGAGCATAAACAATTGGCTGGACTCTTTGTGAAACTGAGGCTCTGGTGTCTGATTGAGTCTAGTTTGAAGTGAGAAGAAGCCCTTGACATAAGAACATCAGGTTTTTAAGTCTGCCTAAAATGTATTTGGTAATATAAGAAGCATTATAACTGGTGTCACTATCCTAAGCAAGAAAGACATTTTGGCATATTTTGACATTCCTCTTAAAAAGCTCAAGCTATTTTCACTAAACACATAGTTTTAGGGACCTGTATTATAAAGTAAAAACTGCTTCTGACCCAGCCCAGAATAATTGCTTTGACTGTAAATAAGAAGGTTTACATTGGACTTTTATCTACAACATGTCTGGAGCTTGAGAGTTGATTTTTATAAGACGATAGGCAAAAATGAATCAATTAAGAAAAACTAACTCAATTACTTTTCTGACTCTTCTAGACACTCATAAGAATATATACATTTTTTTGTGTCGGTGAAAAGACGTCATAAGGTTTTTTAGGGGAGATTGCATGTTACTTCTTTTTGGATAGGCTGTTTTTATCAGGGGCCTTGTGCAGTGGCGGATCTAGAAATTTTTCTGTGCGGCGGAAGGGCAGGGCCATGAATCTCGCAAGGGGGCACAAAAATTGGCGGCCGGGAAGGGGGGTGGGGGTGCAATCACACTTTTTTGTATATTTTAGTTTAACCCTCTGGGCCACCGTCGCAATATTGGCACGTAACTTCACCGGAGAAAACGCTTCTTCTTCTTGTTAAAATAAAAACACTGTTTCTACCTGCTTCCACTAGTTCCGACATCCGAGCTTTCTTTAAGCCTAAAATTACCATAGTTGTATTGGATAAAATCAACGAGGCGGGTCAAAGGGGCTGCTTTTTAAGTAGCTGTGTGTGAGAGAAGCGAGAGGGAGACGGGCGAGGCAGCGCTGGTCTGACTTTTGTGAGGCGGTATGGTGAAAATTTAACCAGAGCGAAGGCTTTGAGCCTGATACTGTAGATTGACGTTGTGAGGAAGAGATCGTTCTCAGACGATGAGAGCGGGAGTGAGAGTGAGAATCGTACGCTGATCTCAGCAGCGTAGAGCACGCAGGCCTCCGCTTGAGGGACAAATAACAGCGGGACTGATTCGAAACAAAACTTTCCTGTTAAAAAACGTGTAACATGGGGCAGGATAGTATGTAGGTTCTAGAAGGAGGGGAAGATGGTTAGGAGGTTAACGCCACCGGCGCGCCCGCCAAGTCCCCCCCGGCATCAGTGCGAGGAGCGGGAGAGCGGCAGGACGCACCGCGGAGTTAGCAGGGGGAGGAGGCGGGAAAGTTTACTCTTATTGGTGCTATTCTAATCATATTCTCTAAAAAAATGAAAAAAATAAATAATAAACATTAATCTCCCTGTTTTACTGTCAAAAACAGTCTTATTCAGCGGTCTGACAAACAGCAAAAAAGGACAAACAAAATAATACTACATATAACAATTATTACAATTTATAATCTTTGATAATACTAAACTTCCAATATAGTAGAGTCTATCTTAAAGTAAATAAGCTACAGCTTTGGAAAGTGGAGAGTAAAAACGCATTCACTGAAAAAAACCTTGGCGCCAAAGGGTTAATATGTGGATATTTTGTTTGTAGAATCCTCTACAAAAAAATAAACAAAACTGCTTAGGCGAAGGCATGAACTTAAAGGAACCGTATGTAAGATTCACAACTAGTGGTTTTAGAAAGGTATTACAATCACAAATGAACATGGGTTGCCAGAGTGTGAAATGACCCACACATTGAAGATAGGAAGCTACTGACCGATCAGGAACAAGATTGGCTATGAATCATGGGTAATAACCAGAAAGTCTCTTTCACAGACACCTGACTCTTGTCATGGTTTGTTCCCAAATACTGCTTTTTAACACATTGTGGAGGAGCCTAATGAGAACTGTGTGAAACAAGTCCATGAGCCTATCACAGACAGTTGTGTCTGTGTCCTGGTGCAACATCAGTTCAAACTCAAACATGTTCATGACTCATGGTTCAAAATTAACTTCAGGTTCTAAGAAACCAAACTGGCAACCCAACTGAGAGAGTCATGTGAGGCTCATTCTGCTTTCTGATTGGATAATAAATGTAAACATCAACAAAGGACATCATGTCCATTGCTTTTTTAATTAAGAATAACTCAGAATTACATTGACTTTCAGTACAAATAATAGTATATTTGGACTTGTTGATCTTGTATCTTTGGACACATATAGGTCATGTTTATGAAATCTGACATCAAAATCTTACATACGGTTCCTTTAAAAATGCTTAAAAGTTAGGTGTTGCTTACAGGAATACAAAGACACTTTAAAATGGAGTGTTCAAACCAAGAGTAACTACTTGTTTTGGGGCCTATTCTTCAAAAGGTCTGAGGACAAACACAAAGTTCTCTGAATTCAACTGTTTGGATTTGTTTAGTTTAGATGCTTCGCTGAGAATCTCCTGCAACAGTGAGGTAAAGTATTAAGGCTTATAAAGTACAAAAAATATGTAATTTTGAAGATTGTATGCCCATCGAGACTTCTGAAGGCGAAGGAAGTATCCTTTTGACCCTGTGAGATCAAAAACTATCGTGGCATTTTATAACTTGACTCAATCCAAAACACTGTGAGAAACGTCTTGTGGACAAACTTCAACTTTAACAGAAATATTGACATCTGACGTCTCCTGAAAGCTCCTGATGTGACCAGGGTTGTTTCTGCTCCATCCACAGACTTCTAGTTTAATCTGAGTCAGTAGATTTCAGTGGATGAAGGACTAGGCAGAGTTTGGAATAATCCGTGGTTAGTGGCAGTAATAAAGCAGCACATTAAAGACAAATTATGTAAGGCATTATAATGTAGGCCACGGCTAATTTTAGAGAAGCTGCTTCACACCAGCAACAAGTGAGCTGCGTCGGTAAATGGGTCACGTTCACCGTTCCCTCCACTCAGGACCAAAACAAAGCACAAACATTACAAATATCATGGAGTAATAGTTGTAATATTGGACTAAATCTCCAGGTCACAACTTTACGTCAGTGAAAGTCTTTTTATCCAAGCTCACTCTGCACTGTGGTCATCACCATAGCAACAAATTAAATCTTGTTAGGAGAGACTAGCTTCATGAAAAATGGTTTCTTGGACAACAAACCAACTCTAAACAGGTGGTTCTACAGCAGATGCTTTTGCAAAACAGTGACAGTGAGTTAATACTTTTATTCTTTCATTTTCTACCGCTTAATCCTGTTAGAGGTCGCCGGTGACTGGAGCTTTTCCCAGTAACTTTGGGCCTTAGGCCGGGAACCGGGACAGTGTCACTCTCACAGGGATTACTAATTTAGCGATTACAAAATAATTAAAAATGGAGCACAGTTAGATATTTATATAAACATTATTATTTGTTTAGAATGGACCATATTAGGCATCGAAAGATACATTTACAATAAAAACAGGTATGTATTAAAAGGAACCCCGAGAATTTTTAATGTTTGTTTTCGAGTTTTCCTTATATCATCAAAGATATAAATATACACGAAAATAATCTGAAAAATCTACCGTTTATTAAACTTTTAAGAAATATATTTTCACGGAAGACGCCATCATTGTTTACAACACAGTGCATTATGGTAGTATGACGTCGAATCGTGTAACTACGAGGAAAGTTATGAAAGCTTACCACATTCTCCTTGTTTCCTCCCGAGACGAAATCACAACCAAAAGCCACACAATGTACCATTTTACAAAAACTACTGACGCTCCTGTTAACCAGATCAACGGCAACTGTTGCAGCTGTTGCGTGCGTCTCACGACTGACGCTCACTGCTCCAGTGCGCCACACGATTCTGCGTCATCACCTCAAGATGGCGGCGCCCGTAATATCAGGAAGTTGTTGTAAACATAACAATTTTACGTCAAACGGCGAATATTTGTTTACTTAAAGTTCTACTTTTTAGTAAGTATACCTACGCGAAGTATTTTCGATCTATTTATGTAAATATTCGGGGTTCCTTTTAAAGAAATTGTAAATTAACTTGAATGATCAAGGTGGAAATGTCTTTACTTTGATAAAATGTGCCTGCAATACTAGACTGTTGAAAAACTGTCACACATGTAAAAAAAAAAAACTGTCAGACATGAGAGAAGTATTTCTGCTGAGATAACTGGGTGAGAGCTAACTGTGCAGAAATGCACCACAAATTACCCCTTTAGTAAAAACTTGTCATATACGTGTTTATGTAACCCTGTGACTTTAACAGCCCGGTCTTCGCCTTTTTTAAGTATGTTACGTAAAGCTAAAACATAAAAAACCCTACTCCAAGCCCCAGTATTAAACTTTAAATCCGTTTTAGTAACCTGAAGCCTAAGCTTGCCTGTTAAACCAAAAGATAATATCGCCACGTGATTTCAACCAAAATTCATAATTATTTTATGTTTTGTTTTTTCGGGAAAAAATTATGTAAAAAGGCGTGAAAACATGCTCATCATACGTTTTTGACGTTTTGCTGTATATTTTGGACTTTTAATAAAGCACTGCACTGAGAGACCTACACAGTCTCGCAAGAAAGCGTACTTACCACGACACAAAAACAGCATAATGAGCAGGATTTCACCCTTTTTTCAGTTATTATGTTTGAGCATTTAGCACGATATGAAAAAGTGTAAAAATGAGATGAGATTTGGTTGAAGTCACATAGGGACATTTTCTTTAGGTCTAATTAGTAAGTTATGCATCATGTTAAAATGGGATTAAAGTTTAGGTCTGGGGCTTGGGCCAGGTTAGGATTAGGATCAGGATTTCGTTAATATTCATAAATAAGAACACATCTTAACAACCACCATAGAAATTAATTGGGACTGGTCGTGGTAAATGTGCTTTCTTGTGAGATTGGGCTGAGTTCTGAACCACGGTCGGAGGCTCTTCAATGCTGGAGACAATGGCTTTACAGCCTTAACTCCTCTATCTGCAGTTAGATCTGCATCAGTCTATTGTCACATTTACAGCCGGTCTGTCCGTGGGAGTGGATCTCTCCTTCACTGTGGTTCTCAAGTTTCTCTCTTTCTCAAAGGTTTCTTTGAGTTTTTCTTTGCTGAGAAGGGTCTAGGACAGGGGCGTTCCTAGGATTTTGTGTTTGGGGGGGCTAAGCCCCTGAGCATTAAAAGACAAAAATACGTTATTTTTTATTTAGCAACATTATTATTATTAAATCTTATTTAAAGCTATACTGAGAAGCAGTATAAGACACACTAGTCTACAAGAAACAAGGTCAACAATACAATTAAAGTTAAAACTGGACTATACAGCTACACCCACCTCTTTAACATGAGTGGGCCTTCTCCAGGACAAAAACAGTCCATTTTGTGGCCATACAACCTCACTCAAAGTAAAGACACTGATTTTATTATTTATTTAGTGCAACAAAGACATCTACATGACAAAATCTTGCTTTTATTCAAATCTATCAAATCAAAAAGTTACACAGTGCACCTTTAAAACCTGAAAACACATTTTTTAACCTGGCCGTTAATTATTTATATGCTTATTTAATCTTTTTTTGCATTTAGATTTTTCATTTATTTTATTTTTAATTATTTTTGTTTATTATTATTTTTTGCCTAATGTAAGCTAAATAAAGGCTCCTCTAAAGTTTGACATAACAATAAAATATAAAACATTATTTTGCAGAATGCATACTCGTTACAATTCAGGGCTATTCTTACATTGTTGTTTGCTGAATGAAAAGTCCTCAGAGACAGCTGTGATTATGGACCGTACAAAAATAAATGACCGGATCGACATTGTAAACACACAGCTTCAGTCGTTTTATCTTTACTTATTCCAAATAATGTCAACTTTTATTTGGCTAAAAATCTACACAACAGAAATAATGCTTGACAGTTTATCGGAAATAGAATAAATAATAAATAGATAAATAATCATTACTGACAGCCCTGCATTTCGAAACATAAAAAACTAAATATTGAAATCAGTATTTACTATGACTTTAGTTGTTTTGTTCTTGGCAAACCTTTCACCATTTTGTTTTTGCATTTTGTGGGGAAAAAAAAAAATCTGTCCCCAATGGCAATTCAGCGCTGCAGATAAACCATATAAACGTTGTCAAACATCGGGTTTAAGTCTAATAACTACAAACTAGTGGAAAAGGCCTGATCGCTTAAGGAAATGAAATCTGTTCACATGCAGCTAAAGTCTGAGTGTAATCTGATTTATGGAGTTATCAGATTATTGAAATGTCACAGTATATCTGATGTGAGTCACCTGACTTCTTCTGATTGTTCACCTCAGAATAAAAGAAAATGGAAACAATTAAATGAGACATAATCTGCAAAGTTAATCTTGAAGTAATCGTATTGTGCACAGATGTGTTTTTGAGTTTTAATTCTGTTCTAACGTACTTCTTCATCACAAACACAGCAGGAGTTCTGTCTGTGAGATGCTGTTCTTTCCCCTCTGAGCCTCAGAAAACACTGTTGTGAATGTTTCTGATCTGTGATGTCGTAGGTAGAGGTGAGACCTAAAGCTCCTGCACCATGTGACTAAACTCGCTGCGGCTCCATTACGGCTGTGACGTTACCATTGAATCTAATGGGAAGAAAAATCCTGAAATGTAGCTTCTGTGGTTTATCCTTGGTATTAAATTAGTTGTAAATAATAATAGTTTATTGGGCTGTTCTGTGTACTTTTTTAAAGCGTTTTTCAAGGGTATGTCTATAGGAATTTGCCATTATTTCCATGGTAACCAGATGCTTACCAAGCTAATTATACTTCCAGGTGTGACAAACACGGTACAATAGGCCAGTGAGCAGGTTGCCATGGTAATGAGCCTATTACTTTTCCTAACCTTAGCTGTTCTCTTCAAATTAATCACCGTCCCTCTGAACCTGACTATTGAGCATTTACCAAACCGCCCCAAGGTCAGTTATTACAAATTATGTGTAAATAAAAACGTAGTATCTCAGAATTAGGTTGGTTTGTTTTAGGTCTGTTCCTCTCGGTGGAGGTGCCTCCTGATGGGGGTCTGCAGTTAGACACTCGGTGAAAAACCAGAATAAAGTGGACAAAAAGGGTAACTTCATCAATAAAAAGTATATATAAATCCGTAGATACAGGTCACATGACGAGAGGACTCCTGGTACAGGTCTGAAGTCAGATACTTTTGAACAGCAGAGGCTTGAGTACTGTTTTCACACACCACCTAGCCCCGCCCACATCCCAGGCTGTACTTACTGGATTTGTAAACATCATTATGAAGAAGTAAAGCTATTGTTAAATTACACAATTAAGCATCTGAAAACCAAAGAATAAAACGTCTCCTGTAAACACACAATCGTAATTTCTGTGTGGAGTTTGCATGTTCCTCCTCGTGTCTGGGTGGTTTCCTCCCGTTTCCCCACCAACCAATAACATGCAAGTTAAAGAACACTTGGTGATGGTCGGAGGTTGAGGCACCAGGGCAGCTTACTGTCACTGAGTGGGGAGGGGTTCATCACCGTGAAGCACTTTGTGACTCTGTCTTGAAATGCGCTGTACAAATAAAGATTACTTACTTTCTATAATTGACACAATCAGATCAAATGAAACTGATGTGATTATGTAATGTTGTAGTAGAAAAGCTTCAAAGTTTTGCTTCAGTGTTTGTGGATGTAATCTCTCCTTCGTCCAGGAGTGATCCACAGTGGAAAGGCTTCAAAGTTGTCACCTGGACAGAGTGTTCAAAGATAGATCCAGATGACGACTTTGAAGTATTTCTACTATGAATCACTCACATGTGGGATTACACCAAAATGCACAGTGTATTTTCAATGTAACTGTTTCTGTATTTTAACCTGTGTATTTGTGTAAACTTTTCTTACTTAAAGACTGAGAAAGAATCTTCATAATCTTTGTAACTGATAAAATCCTAAACACAAGACACAGTTTGTGGTTCATTATACCAGAGAATATGCAGGAAGCCTCCAGTGAAATGTAAAACTTAATCATAGCTTCAAGCAATATCCAAACTCAACGTTTAACACACGTTTTGTTCTCTCAGTGATTACAAGTTAAAGGGCAAGAGTAGCTGAATGAAATGTTAAATAAATAAAGTACTCTCAATATTATTATTATTTATTTATAAAAACAAGTAAATTTTTCTTCTGCTTTTTAAGACATTTTTACAGGGTCACAGATGGATTGTAACTTCGTGAAATTTAGTATCATAGTCTTTTGAAATAATGTAAATCTGTAATTATTCTAGAAGCAGTCAGTGACAAATAAATTTTAACAGAGGTTGGACTAAGTTAATAGGTGTGTTCAAGATGGTCAAGACGGTGCAGTCGGCTCGAGCCGATGTCGGGGGCTACGTCAGGGCTACGTAGGCCCCGGTAATCTCGAGAGATCAATCCGGCTCGAGTCGACTTGACAAATCGTCGAGGCGAGGACAAAGCAACTGCTCCCAGCTTCACCGCCTCGATGACTACAAAATCAAGATGCATGATGGGAAATGTAGTGAGGTGACTGACCGCTGATTCGCTTTGATCAAACGTGACCTGCTGCTGTTCCTTCTCCTCTGTCTTTATCATATTTGTGGACTTTTATAACATCACACGTGTTTAACACGAGTCAGAAAAGACCCAGACTGTTGTACATTACACACAGCAACATTAATACATGATCCTGATGAGCTGAACGTCATTTTTACAAAGGCAAATCTAAAGTGTGTAAACTTTATCATGAGCTCTTTATTCATTGTTCTGGTGATGTTTGTGAGTTGTGATGCATGAAGGAAGCAGAATTGCATTTACAACGTTGTAGGTAGTTTTATTCAGTGCAACACTTCAAACAAACGCGAGAGCTCCGTGAGTCTGTGAGACCTGAGGCTGCCTCGCTGCTCTCGGGCTCAACAAGTGTCCAAGTTGAATCTCCTCCTCTTTGCCTCAGCCGCCTGCTCTCGTCTGCAATCCAGGCAGAGATTTTCGCATCTTGAACACACCTATTATTTGTTAAGTCTGAAGTCTTTAGTCTCAAGTCTCAAATCCAGATCAAGTCCATGTCCTCTGAGTTTTGTTTTTTGTAGACGTTATACTAGATTGCTGAATACGTGTTGTATTTTTTGCAATTACCATTAGGCGAAATCTACTTTTTTGAGTTTTTTTTTTCCATGACTTTCCAAACAGATTTTCGATTCTTTCGATATTACCTCAACCAAATATTGACAATCCGATCACTCGATTTATTGCCAGCCTACTCCAGAATAGAAGATTGCAGTCAAACACGTAGGCTTCAAAGTTGTCGCGTAGTAAATCTGCTGCTTGTCACAGTTAAATATTACAATAAAGAGGCGAGTTTATCAGTTTTACAGTTTTAAACAGGAAGTCTATGGACCTGTTTCGTTCTAAGCTGTTTTTGATACATTTTCTGTTTTACAATGAACAAAAAGTAACTTCCTGATCTACATACATGGAAAAAAACCCAATATTGCTTTTTCAATCTCAAAAGTGACCCAACAAAGACGCCCCACACCTCTTAAAGTGCCGCAGAGAGATTTTAATGTACAGTTATCACAAACGACAGCGGGAACATAAAGCTCTGAGTGCGAGGAGAAGTCTGGATGTGTTTTAAAGAAGAAAAGCCACAGCCACAGAGGTGAGCACAGACAGTCCGATCACCGTGTAGCCCGTGCGGTACACCTCGGGGATTTTGAAGCCTTTTCCAATGTCCCACCACTGAATTTAACAAAAAAACACACAAGAGAGGAGAGGATTAGAACCGCTGTGTGCTCACAAATGTCGGCAAATACAGGGTGCTTTGTTAATGAAATAGGCAAACGGAGAGATATTGGAAAGCGCAGGAGTGAATTCTAAATGAATAAATAGATTTCCGTGGAATTTATGGAGTTTTATTTGTGAAGGAGCAAGACAGGAGTGAGGATACATAAGCTTTTGATATAATTTCTGAACAAAATAGAGCTGCAACTAATCTTTTTTGGTAAGCTGTTGAGCAATTATTCTTTTGATTAATCAATTAATTGCAAGTGTTATGTGAACATAGCACATAACACTTGAGAACATTCTGGATTTAAGACCTATTTGTGTAGTATTTGACACTACTGCTTATTTTGCAGAGGCCTCTTAAGATATAATTTTATATTTTGCTACAATTATGAAAAATCTAATCAATTAACAAAACAAATAATACCATTTATACAACAACTGGGCATTCAATCTACTTCCAAAGAACAGTAAATACAAACTAAATGTGGTTATTATGAAAATATTATTGAAAGTTTGCAGACAAAAAAGCTGAAGTAGTGTGAAATAGATCAGGAAATCAGCAAATTTAAGACTTTTTAAGGCCTTCAATTCAAACTTTTCTATTAAAGACGTTTTAGACCCGGCAGAAACCCTGTGGATGTGTAGATTTACAGGCAAAGTAGTCAAAACAATACAAAATGACAATTTTCATTGCTCATTATCAACATTGCTGTTCAATCAGAGGTCTTTCTCAGCTCAACGCTTGTTTTAAAACCTATATAAAGACCAGTTAATGATATTCAATGACTAAATTCGTTGCTGATTATTTCATTAATTGATTAGTTGCGGTTAAAACTGTATATTAACTTGTGGCAGTCCTAGAGCAAAAGGCCTGTTTCTGCTGCAGGTGTGAGGTGTGAACATGTCCCTCTCTCTCTGTTCTCATCTGAAGTGACCAGGATATGTAGAGCTTTATGTAGCTCTTTTCAAACAGCACACAGATGATCTCTGGGTGCTGTCTCTTCTTTCTTAATACAGAAAGAGAACACAAAAGCCTGTGGTGAAACGCAGGTGCATCCAGCACATGTTGACCTGCATAATCAGCCTGGTGTCAGGCTGTGTCTGGTCCAGCCCTGGTCCGGCTCTGGGCCTGTCCCGACAAACTGTGCAGTATGACGCTCCGTGTTTTTCTGTTGGAACTTTAGCCAGAATGCCAGAGCACTTTTCCTTCACAACTTATTAATTATCTTGTGTAGGCATCGGACGATATTAAAGTTTGTACTCACGATTATTGTGACCAAAATAATCGCGATTAACGATATTATCACGATAATATACTAAATGTAAAAGATCACCGATTCAAAATCACTGAAATGTTTTTTAGTGCACAATACGTATGTGTTTGAACAACTACTTATTGTATTTTGGTCTAAGTACAATCAATAAAGATTCAAAGTGAACAAATGTTTACATTGTTGAACAAAAATCTACTAACTTTGTCTCAGAGTCATTAATTAACTTAAACACATAAAGATTTTCTCTGTTTAACCATAATACAGCTTCTTACTGGGTTCACAGCATCAGATTTACATGCTCTTATGAAGCCACAAGCGTGCGCCTGCTGCTTTAATTGCGATTACTATTATCACGATTATAAAAAAAACGCCACGATTATTTAATTGCGACCCTAAATTATCGCGATTAGCAATAATATCGTATATTGTCCCATCCCTAATCTTGAGAGAACAGTCTCACGTGAGCTGGGATCAAAGGCAGTGACAGCAGCAGTAGTAGTAGACTAAATGTGAGCTGCATCAACACAGGACCAGAGCTGGACCAGGAGCAGTCTGAGCCCAGTGTAAGAGGCTGAACAGCAGAACTGCAGCACTGGTGATGCCAAAGTCAGAAATTTATACCCCAAAGTGTTGGAGTTGTGTTACTGTTTAGAGAGCTGACCTAAAACAATGCTCACTGGTTTAAGTTACAGAACCAGAGTTTCCACAAGCAAGGCTGCTCACTCTGCAAACACCACACCTAGGTCTGCTCGATTATGATGAAAATAATAATCACAATTTTTTAAATCATAATTGAAATCACTATTATTCAAAGGATTATTTGCCTAGAAAGAGAGCAGAGCATTAGCGCTGCTTAAATGTACAGAGTGAAGAGAAAATGGACTGTTGTACATGTTTCTACAATTGTACAGAAATAGTCTGGGACCTACTTTTACAAATCAAGGAAACATCTGCGTGTTATTATGAGTCTCAGTTAATACTCACGATTACTCGATTACACAATTTTTGTAAACAATTACAGCAATAATCATAATTGAAATTTAAATTTGATTAACTGCACAATCATAACCTTGATTGTCACATTTTATTTTTAATTTTTTTTAAGAACTAACTGCAGTTTCATGTGATAATCCTAATGTATTCTTAAAGTATAATTCATAGTGGTTCAACTGCTTTAAATGGCAATAAAAGTCGCCAACAGTTTGACTACTTTAAGACATTTTAAGTGTAACATACCAGGTGTCTGACGCCGTTGAGGGTGTGGTACGAGACGGGAAAAGCGATGCCGATCTTTGCCAAAGCGATGAGCGCCGGGCCGACCCAGAGCGAGTGGATCAGGTCCAGGTAATGAGGGTAGTTTCCGGGTAAGACCAGAGCGGCCAGAGCGAACGCAGAGATCGCTGAAGAGAGAGAAAGAGAGAGAGGAGGATGCAAGAAAATAAAAAATATGTTTAAAATGTCTCAATGTAAAAGAACAATTGTAGTAAATCAAGTTATTAAAAGACTCATTAGTTGCAGCTCTAATAAAGGAGACTTGTGTGTAAACCTGTGCCACAAACCTTCTACTGAAGCAAATCTTTAATATTTGAAAAGCCAATTAGTGTGTTCCACCTTTAGCTCCGAACAGTCTGAGTGAAAATGCTCTTGACCTCTATTAACACGAGTTTAAAACAGTCCAAAGTGACCTGCCTCCTGCTCCTCCACGCTCTCTGATAACAGTCTGTATGTGGGTCACAGCGGTAAAACTATCAGAGCCAGAAACACGTCTAAACTTCACTAAACGATTCCGCGCGGATCAATAAGGATGGATCAAAACGCCCGGAGACTCTCACGGATCAATCCAGATCTGACACAACATGAATTAGGCTCAACTCGACCAAAGAGGAAGGACTGGGAGCAGAGATGTTTCAGTCTCACTCTCGATATACAGTTATGTCATTACTGATGTTGTAAAGAGTTAGTAAAGCTGCAATGAGTGAATCTTTTAGTGTCTGATTATCAATGATATGCATGGATCGCTTACGTGAAATGTCCTACAGCCAGATACATATTCTTACAATAATTTTAATCAAGAATTTATGCAACACATATGTATATCTAATTGTAGTCTTTTTATGTAGATTTCATGTGGCTCCCGCGATAATAATTAAAATTGATGGTGGCCAGTGATAAAACCACGCAACAATTTGAACTACAGGTCCCAGAATACACTGCAGCACAGAGAAGCCACATTACACAGAATGGATAATAAGCCTGTATAAAACATAAAGGCTTATATTGCTGAAAGAGATATGTAGGCCGATATTTTAGGGCAGATATTTGGATTTAGTTGCATATCGGCTTTAATTGTTGGTCGATATTTGATCAGCTGAGTTTTGGAGGGAAACTTCTTTTCTCTCTCTCTCCATTCATAAGTCTGCAGCTTTGACTTTATCATTAACACACTTTTAAATAAATTGTAATCTTGTTTTATGACTTTGGCTGCAGCACAAGCTTGGATAAGAACTTGTTTGTCAATATGAACTCATGAGCTTTAAGGCATAAACATAGTGTGTTTCTGTTGAAAAGGACCACTTTCTTGAATCACTCTTTAAAAATGTTAAACAATGTGCATAAAAGTGTTTTATTCATTAAACAATGACACAAAATAATAGTTTGGATCAAACATTTTTTGGTAATGCTATGTAATCCTAGCTATGCGTTTCTAAAAATAAAATACGTTTTTTTTTTTTTTTTTAAGAAATCAGAAAAACCCATGCTTTGTCCCATAATTGCTGAAATGTGACAATTAAACCTTAAAATCCATGTCCAAAATGTTCTTAGAATAATCGTATGTACAATATAATACAATGGAACGCAATGTAATGTTACAATATAAATCTATATTCACTTACAGTGAATGTGTTATAGCTTTATACAGTCCAAATGTTGTATTTGAATATAACACAGAAGGATCTACTGTATATTTAAAAATGTGGCCCTCGACCATCTCTTGACTCCAACCGATTTGGCCCCAGCTCCATTTGAGTTTGACAGCCCTGTTACTGTATATACTATTAAGTCCTATGTCCAGTGAAAGATCACACAGTTCTGGCAGAATCCAGTGGTAAAAAATATAGTTTAAGGTCCAATTAATCAAGACTTTTAAATACTTTTTAGTGCAATCATTTCAGCTTTTATTATTTTCTATACTCTGTGACTGTACATTTTGACTTTTTAAAACAATAACCAAACACACACAAGTTGAAATATGGGCACTGAAAACCTTAATATTGGAGTGCCCAAACTTTTTTCTCAGAGGGTTTTGCATTTAAGAAGTTTATTTGAGAAGAGTTGATGAATATATTGTCTTTTATTAAGACGTTTTAGGCGATTGTCACAAGATTTAGTGTAACTTGTTGAAAACATTTTCAACACTGAATTGAAAGGCCTGGCTGGAAGGCCAAGTTTGGCTCGCAGGCCACACTATGGGCACCAGTGCTCTACACAAAGGGCTAGCCAGTCAGAAAAAAAATAAACTTTAGTTCCAGATATATTATTTTGATTATCAACTAAAAATATGACATTCCTGAAGTGATTTTGAAAGTATATCATAGACACATTGTAAAAGACTTTATTATAATAATATTATTTTTTACCTCCACTGAGAGCGACGCCTGTTCCTCTGTGTGTGACTGACATCATCATCGGGACGGACCATCTGAAACAAGGTCAGTAAGGTAAGATCAAAACTATTGAGAATCTCAGACAGTTAAGACAACCCATGTCTTTCATTGTAAAACACAGAAACATTTTATTTAATAAACTGTAAAGGCAGAAAGCAATTAAAAGTATGTAAACAACTCCCACACTCACACAAACTCCTTTTTCACCTGAAGGAATTTACTGGCCTCCTACACAACAACAACCACCACTCTCTCCACCTATTATTGTCTGAATATTGTGATCAAAATATTCAAAATACGAAATAAATAAAACAATACTAATATCAAGAATCACCCAACTAATTGATTGCCAAAAGTAATCATTAGTTGCAGTCGTAATAACAAACATAAGCACTCACCTGTAAATGGTGAGATGAGGCGACATGGGCCGGTTCAGTTTGGCGTTTTTGGCCCAGAATTTGTTCATTTCCTCTTTTGCTGTGGTTCCCATCGGAGCGACACTGTAGCCAGAGAAGAGCAGAGCGGTTACAAAACACCAGAACACACATGACCACAGCTGAGAGTCAGAGTAAACTCACTGTCTGCAGAGGAGCGGAGACAGCTGCAGAGACGGAGCTCGGGACAGACACACGCTCTGTCGAACCAACGACCTGCAACACAAAGGACAAACGATGAGCAAACGTGGACAGACAAAACAGCACGCAGCCAAACTGAAGAAGTGTATGAGGTTATTAGACATATGTCCTTCATCTTACTAGGGCTGCCATTAAGAGATATAGATTATTCAAGTAGTGAGATTTTCATAAAAATAAATTTGATTAATACTGCAAAAAATAATGCTTGTCTATTGTCTAGTTAAAATTTCTTGAAGAACATATTAAAGGCACACTGTGTAACTTCTTGCCCAACAACTGACTTATCATTTAGATTTCTTTATTACATTAAATAAATAATAAAAATCTGCTTCTTTACTTTTAACAGGCTTGTATGGCAACAAAATGGGACTGTTAATTGGGTGGAGAAGAGCTTGCTTATGTTTTTTGTTTTAAAAAGTGGCTGATGTTGCGGTCATTTTTCATATTATGGCACAAAATGTACCTAGATCCATTCAGAATGTTCCAAAGAATGGTTTTAACGTTTTAATTCTAGCAAATTGTGTAGATGACTGTTCAAAGTTATGCAGTGCAGCTTTAAGTTGATCATATTGAGCAAAATGATCTGCAACTGGGATCTAAATATTCTTTCTTGATTTAAGTGACATACAATTAGGAATGTCACAATATCTAATTTTTGTATCACGATTATTGTAAGACAAAATAACTCGATTTGACAGTTATTCACAATTATTATCACTACTACGACCAACAACAGTGGAATTTTTTCATTCTCATTCCACAAGTTTGAGACCGATTTTACCCATGAAACTTTCTGAATGACGTAATGTTTATGTGGTATTTACTGTAATGCATTTGTTTTAAAAAATATATTTTTTTAAAGCAAAAATTGATCTTTGACTTCCAGATATTTACTTATACTGAAAATTTGAATTGTATGCATACATGCTCAGAAAATCACAAATTTACTTTTCACTTAAGCAAAAAAATGTAAACAAATTGTGTTTATTTGAGATTAAAAAAAACATCTACGGCAATTTTTGTATCCAGTAAATTCAATATTTTGTCCATTGTTTTAATGGATTGAACAAAAAAACGTACATTTGCTTCTAAAATTGTCACAATTTTTGTTTTCTATTGCTATTACAATTATGCTGCGACTTAAATAATCACGATTATCAGTTAACCTAATAATCTTGACATCCCTACATACAAATACTATTCTTAATTCAAGTTAAATATTAAAGTATGTTTCACAGTCAGATAATCCCTTAAAAAGTTGTTATTATGATTACGTCCATGTCTTTTGAAGTATCTACTTCCTAATTCCTAAAATACTTCTCTCAGCACTTGACCGGCTTTGGAGTCTGTGCAGTTGTGAACGATTAATACTAATTACTAAACTAGTTGTTGATTAGCAGAGTCGTGTAATTGGTTCATTGTGATTAAATGATTTACCCATTAAAATATGTTAATGATTTCAAGATAATTTAACTGGCAACATTATTTTTGCCATATCGGTCAACTTTTGTAAATATCTCTTGTTGCTCAGATGAAAACTACAATACAGAATAATTGACTCAAAACAATTGTTAGATGCAGCCCTCAAATGTACCTTCAATTTTCATATTTTAGTTTTATTTAATGCTTAATTTAATGTCATTAGTTTCTCCTTTGAAAGTCACACATTAAAATAAAATAAGCTTTGGAAATGCTGATAAAAAATGAAACTACACATTAAGCTTGGGTTTTGTAATGTGGCGAAATCTGAGGACAAAGTTCATTTCTGCAGCTGTAACAACCGACACAAGTTCGACATGGACAAAGTTCATTTCTGCAGCTGTAACAACCGACACAAGTTCGACATTTTCACATTAAACGTCTTCATCAAGTGTGCTGCCCTTATAAAGTACTTTTACTATGATGTCGTAACCCTAAACAGTTCACAATCAAATAAATCTAGCTTTTAAATGCCAATGTTTTTCTCCGTGTTAAGCTCGGTTAGCTTAGCATTAGCCACGTCGTGTCTTTACGGATTGTCGAAGTCTGTCCCGCTTTCTCTCTGATCACAAATTGCCCGTGTGTGGTCTAAATGTTGGATCCGAGATGTCATGTTCACAGAAATAAAACAAAGATGACAAAATGTGAGAGAAAAGGAGAAGAGCAGAAACGCACTGACCTTAAGAGAAGCGCCATGATGGATCTATGCAAAGCGGAAGTGACGCAGCGGATGTTGTTATCAGCGCGAGCCGTGAAGAAGAAGGTCATTCTCGGTCAAAGAAAATCTAAAAGTATCGTAAATTAATATTTAAAGTATTATTTGGTCGTTCGGTGAGGTTTTATCGAAGAAAAAAATCATTTCGTCAGAGCAAATGTTTAAAAAGAATGTTCATAGATTGCCTCTGTGTCAGATGGTTCATAGTTACAAAAGGGGTTATACAAGGATATAAATATTTATTGGGCTCGGGATCGTGACATCATACAGCTGTAGAATGTTCAGTTGGTCCAATGTTACACCAATGGAGATTTTAAATTGCCAAATTTTGAAAATAGACGTTAATGTAAATGCGTTTCTGACACTACAGAGCAGGTAAATTGACCAGTACTGACCCACCAGTTATTGGGCTGTACTTTTTAAATCGTTTTGTGTCTAATGTATTCCTATGGAAATTCTGTAAACACTGCAACAAACATGGCTTGCTTCAGGCGTTGCAAAACAGATGATTTTGGTCGCCCCAACTCAAAATAAATATTACTTGAATATGAATTGATATTAAATTTGTATAAAATAAAAAACCTACAGAGAAATATTAATTCCAAATGAAGACTGCAATAAAGATCTATGACTACCCCACATTTGATGCCCATGAATTGTGGAAGTTTACACAAACAATTTTTGACATTCGTTTCCTAACAACTATTCACTAACATGCTGAGCAAACATTGAAAAAGATAAGAGATTCAGTCATCGTTGAATTGTTAATTTATTGTTGGGAGTTATTTGAATCAAAAGACTGACAATGAATCCTTTGTCAGTCAAACGATGTGGTTTGAAGCAGAAGTCAAAATTTAGCCAGAATATTGACGAAAATATTGTACGTTAAATGGAACAAAAAGTTTCTTTTTTGTTCATGTTCATAAAAGTTGTTTTTGTAAGGTTAGGCAAAACTGAATCAACGATCAAGATTGGAAACATTTTTTTGATACAATTTACAAAAAAGCATAAATATTTTAAATACAATTATATGTTTTTTCCAGCTTGTCTGGCCCAAGATCTAACGAACGAAGTTACAGAAACTTCATTAGTACTCTATTGGTTAGTATTTTACTGTTAAATATTTGATTTAATACAAAAAAGATTATTATTTTTTGTATTTGTTTAAAACCTGAACAAAGTTTCATTAAGTATTCAAGACTTCCAAATACAAGAAAATGGAAAACTCAAATCAAAAGGTAACTAAGCAGTATTTTGTAATTTGTTTATTTGATTTCACTTGCAAACATGTCTCTTTTCTTTGTGCATCAAGGCTTTTCACATCACACAGTCACATCAGGAAAACACAGGAAACGTTTTAAAAGTCTACAGGAAAACAAATGATTCATGCAACACTTCTGCTGCTGAAAGGCCCACGACGAACGAAGCAAGTCACAGCGGCAACGCAGAGAGACGCTAATAATATGTCTCCCAGCTCCACCCAACCTGAAAAGAGAGAGAGAGAGAGAGGGGGGAGAGGGGAGAGAGGAAGAGAGAGAGAGGGAGGAAGAGAGAGAAAGAGATGGAGGAGAGGGAGAGAGAGAGGGAGAGAGAAGGAGAGAGAGAGGAGAGGAGAGAGAAGAGAGATGAAGAGAGAGGGAGAGGTGGAGAGAGGGGTGAGAGAGAGAGAGGGAGGAGACAAGGGGAGAGGAGAGGAGAGGAGGTAAGAGAGAGAGGGGGAGAGGGAGATAGGACAAGAGAAAGAGAGATAAAGATGGAGAAGAGAAGGGGTGATAGAGAGAAGACAGAGAGGGAGAGAGAGGAGTAGAAAGGGAAGAGAGAGAGAGAGAGAAGAGAGGAGTGAGAAGGAGAGAGAAGAGAGAGAGAGAGAATGGAGGGAGGACAGAGAAAGAGAGAGAGGATGGGAGGAGAGAAGGAGGAGAGAGAGAAAGAGAGAGGTGGAGGGAGGGAGAGGAAAGGAGAGGAGAGAGAGGGAGGGAGAGAAGAGAGGGAGGGAGGAGAGAGAGGGAGAGAGGAAGAGAGAAGAGAAGAGAGAGAAGACGAGAGATGAGAAGGAGAGAGAGGGAGGAGAGAGAGAGAGAGAGGAGGAGGGAGAGAAAGGAGAGAGGGAGGGAGAAGAGAGAAGAGGAGAGAGAAGCAAGAGATAAGAGGAGAGAGAGAAGAGGGAGAGAGAGAGGAGGATGGAGAGAGAGAGGGAGATGAGAGAGGGGGAGAGAGAGGAGAAGAAGAGGAGAGAAAGAGGGAGAAGAGAGAGAGATAAGAGAGAGGAGAGAGGGGAGACAGCGACAAAAATAGAGAAGAGAAAGAGAGATAAAGATGGAGATGAAGAGAAGGGGTGATAGATAGAGAGAGACAGAGAGAGG
Source organism: Mugilogobius chulae (assembly GCA_038363315.1). Taxonomy (NCBI): domain Eukaryota; kingdom Metazoa; phylum Chordata; class Actinopteri; order Gobiiformes; family Gobiidae; genus Mugilogobius; species Mugilogobius chulae. The sequence continues at coordinate 19,910,796 of CM076395.1, forward strand.
GAGTTGAGAAGAAAGAGAGAAAGATGAAGGGGGAGTGAAAGACGTAGGGTAAAAAGAGAGAAGATAGGATAGATAAAGTGAGAGAAGAGAGAGGGGGAATAGAGGGGATAGGAGAGAGAGAGAAAGAATGAAGAAAATGAGAGGAAGTGAGGGAGGGAGAGATACAGAGTGATATGATAAAGAGGAGGTGAGAGAAAAAGATGGAGGGAGAGAGAAGAAGAAGAAAGGAGAAAAGGAAGAAGAAGATTATTAATACATGAACATACAGGCACGTTAAGGTGACTTTAATACTCAAAACATTGTGTTAAATAAATAAATATAGATATATATATTCTGCAGTGTGATTTTATTTCATTCACTACTTTGCTGCTGCTGCTGCTGCGAAAATCTAACTGGAATCAACAGAGTCCCGGCTAATCCTTTGTATCAAATTGAAAAAGTCTGAAAAGCGTGTCGTCGGAGCAGATCTGCACAGAAGCCTGCTCCATCCTGGCGTCTGTATTCAGCGCATTGTCTCTGCGTCCGGCGCTGCTCAGTCGCCTGTGATGGTGCAGATTAACAGAGATGATTAACTGTCACATCAAATCGCTTTCGTGGCTCCAAACAAAACGTCTCGGGGCCTTAATCCGCGGTTCAAACTCGTCGAAGTCCACGTCGAAGTATGTGCGCGTTCCTGTCCGGTCCGGTGTCACGGGAAAGAGATCGGACGGAGGTTTGAGACGGAGATAATGAGGGTATTAACACCGAGGCTTATGTAAGTGTGTCCGCCGAGAGAGCCAGGAGAGACAATTCAATTATGATTCAGATGAAAGTTGGAGAAAAGCAGCAGCAGCAGTGGCGACTTAGATGGAAAAGATGTGTTTCTACGCTAACCTGAGAGAAAGACTGCTTCATGTTCTTGGTCAAGACAGTTCAAGTCTATAAGGCAGGTTCAAATACGCTTCAGTGAAATGTAGTGAATGTGATTCTATTTGGGAGTTTTTTTAGAATGGTACTTCCTGGTTAGTCAGCAAACATTAGCTGTTTCCTCCAGGGCTGCAACTAATGATGGGATTTTATTGATATTGATGGTAATGTAGATTCCTCTTATCAATACGATTCCTTATCAATGTAAGTTAGCAGTCTACGGTGTTTAAATGAAACTTCATACAAAACTAAAAACGTTGAGAAATCTGGTCAAAATCTGGTTTTTACTAAATTTGGACATCGTTCACATTCTTTTTATGTTTGTTGCGTTGCGTTCTGATCTGTGGAGTTTGACCAGGCTGACAGACTTGATCTGTATTTTGGTCGGACGGCGGTGGGAATCTGGAGCTGAGGCGGACTCCTGCGCAGCAGAAGGTTCGATCAGTGCATCACACTCGGAGCACGTCATTACTTTGGGTTTCAAGTAAATACAGGGGTTTCCTAGTCAAATAATGTCAGTTCTTAGTTTTGTATTTTCTTGTTTTCATAAAAGCTATTAAAATCTCCCCAAATTATTCAAAATTGACCACAAATAAAATTGTTAAATGTAAATAATATTACACTTCACCTCCTTTTAACATCTGAAAACGTTCCAAGTGCCTCCTGGTAAGTCCTGGTGTACCCCCATGCCCCCCTCCGCTGGTAGAGAAACACTGATGTGCACTCATCTATGTCATTCAGACATACAGCATAAAATCTCAGATAAAAATTTACTTTTGAATTAAATACTGGTCAAATCTATTTGAAAACCACATATTTGTGGACTAATAATGATCATAACTTAGATGCCAGGTTAAACATCAAACAAACTAGATCATTTAAAAGGTGAGCAGCTAACACTAGCATCTTTACTTTTAGCTTATTTACGGCTAACAGCGTCTAGTAACAGGTGCTTTGTTAGTTTTCCACAACCAGCAGAGCATTTAATCGACTTGTTTTCCATGTTTCATGTATATTTCATTTATTCATGTTGTTTTCTGAGGCTGTCTGCTAGGCTAGGGCTGTTCTTCTGATACCAATACAGTACTAGGACTGTTTTGTATCAGGATATATCTTGACAATTCATTAGCGATACGTGTATAAATGCAGCCAGGTGTATCGGAGTACGTATCAGGATACTTACAATCATTATACATTTTAGACTTCCAAACCTGGACCGCTGCTTTAAAGCTTTACTTTTCTGATTCTCACAATATTTTTTGGTCTATATTGGCCATTCTAGTGATCATCAAAGCCCACAACTTCTCCAGATGCATTGTGGGATATTCTGAGTGCATTACTTTTTGACCTGCTGGACACCACTACAAATGGCCTGACCTCTCGTATACAGGAGTCGTGTGGACGTTTGGACAGAGCAAAGAGCATTTTCCATATCAAAGAACGTCTGTGCATAACCTCTATAAAGTCCACTGAACAGGACAGGACTGTGAGTGCGGACATTCAAACACGACATACACCCGGAAACAGCTCATCCAAACAGTTTTCTTCAAGTCTCCTCTGCACTTTAGCTCTCACCAACAACATGAAGCATTCTTGAGAACATAAAGCCTCCGCGTGGCGTTCGTGCGGGTCATAAATGGTTCCGTCTTTGAAGCTATACGACAATCCTGCTGTTGTGTGTAATGACAGGGCTGTATGTTCTCTCTGTGTGCAGCGCTGTCGAGAGTAATCGTCACAGTCACAGTTATGTCTCTCTCTGAGCTGCCAGGTCTTCCTTTCACAGCTCAGAGTCTTTTTCACATGATAGATTGTTAGAATTTACCATATTTTACATTTTTATTTTATATATCTTTATTAATCTTTGAATCCCCTGTAAGGACACTGACATCCCATCAAAATCTGGTTCAAAATGTGACTTTGTGTGATTGTGTAACTAGTGATAGACTGCATTAATTAGGGCTTCTTTTTTCCTCTTTCTTTCTTTTGTTCTTTACTGCTTTCTTTCTTCCATACTTGCTTTCTTCCTTTCTTCTCTTTCTCTCTTTTTATAGCTCTCTTTCTTTCTTTCTTCCTTGTTTCTTCCTCTCTTCTCTTCTCCTTTTTATTGCCCTCTTTCTACTTCCTTTCTTTTCTCTTTCTTATTTTTTTCTAGCTTCTCTTTCCTTCTTTCTTTTGTTCTTTACTGCTTTTAATTCCTTGGTTTCTTCCTTTCTTTCTTTATCCTTTTTTCCCTTGTGTTCTTCCTTTCTTTCTTACATGCTCTCTCTGTTTCTCTTTCTTTTGCTTTCTCTTTTTCTTTCTTCCTTCCTTTCTTTTCTTTTTCGCTTTCTTTTTTGTAGCTTTTCTTTCTTTTGTTCTTTACCGCTTTTTCTTCCTTGGTTTCTTCCTTTTTTCGCTTTCTTTCTTTCTTTTTTTTCCTTCTTTTTCCCTTGTGTTCTTTCTTTCTTTTTTTCTTTCTACATCTTGTTTCTTTTTCTTTTTCTTTTGCTTTCTCCTTTTCTTTCTTCTCTTTCTCTCTTCTTTTTTATTGCTCTCTTTCTTTCTTCCTTTTCTCTTTTCGGCTTTTTTTTTTTTTCTAGCTTCTCTTTCTTTTTTTGTTCTTTACTGCTTTTTCTTCCTTGGTTTCTTCCTTTTTTCGCTTTCTTTCTTTTTTCCTTCTTTTTTCCCTTGTGTTCTTCCTTTCTTTCTAACACGCCTTCTTATTTCTTTTCTTTTTCTTCTCTTTCTCTCTTCTGTTTTATTGCTTCATTTCTTCCTTTTTTTTTTTCTTTCTTCCTTTCTTTTCTTTTTTCTTATTTTTTTTCTTTTTAGTATTTTTTTTATTATGTGAAATTAATATCAATATTGTATTATTGTTTTTTCTTTTAATGTATTTTTTATTATTATTATTAGTTTTCTGCTTTTCCTCTGTGTATGTATGCATGTATATGTGTATACGTATATGCCTATGTGTAATTTATGTATGTACAGTATGTGCATTATGTTTGTCAGTGGGTTTGTATATATGTATATGTAAGCATATGTTCTGTTGGCTCACATAATAAAAATAGAATTTACCATATTTGAATGGGTAAATGGTTTGACAAAAGTGAAATAAATCTGCTGTGTTTCATATTTTAGTTTAGTCAAATTATGTGCAAAATCATCTCCTAAAAAGTCCCTTAATTAAATCTTTTCTCCATCTAATGTGGCACTCAACTTTGTCAATAACATTTCAAATTAGTTTGGAGATTAATTTGTGAATATTTCAGCAGAGAGGCAACAAAATTCAGGCCAAAATCTGTTTTTTTTGTTTTTTTTCCCAGAGCAGTTGGTTTGAAGTGTGAAGGGTCGGCCATCTGCTCGTTTCCATGGAGACGTAATGGCTCTGCCCGGAAAGTTCCGACCACGGCATTAAATCCCGACTCTGACTCGGTCCAGGAGCAGGAAATATGGATTCTTATAATAATCACCAACAATTCTGACTCTGCTCCAAAGTCGAACACATTTGTTTTAGTTTGTGAGCCAGAGCAGAGGAGAGTTTAGATTCATTACTGATTTGTTCGAAATGGAAAACCAAAGAATTAATCTAACCTAAGATTGAGATAGGCCTAAAGTATGAATATTTTTCACTTCAGACTTTGAAAAATGCTCCTAAACACTCTGACTGTGGCAACACAAGGGAGTAAATGTACTCTTTTTGCTTTTTACTGACACATTTTCATCCCTGGAGTTTTTTTTATTTTTATGTGGTGAAATGCAAACTAATAATCGTTTTCTGTTGTCGTGGCACAGTGTAGTGCTTCACATTTGGAGATTTATGACATTGTAGCTGCAGAACTACAGTTTATATCTCATCAAAAGACTCAAGACATCTTTTTAGGAAGAAAAGGGTCATTACTTCAACCAGTGTGTGATTCCAGAGTTGTGATAAATTTGAGAAGCTAGTCTTTCTGTTTATCTGCTTTCTGCCACTGTTAACCTGCTTTTTTACATTTACATGTCAGTTACAAACCTTCTGTTCTGCAGAGTTGCTTCTAGGGCTGTCAAAGTTAACGCATTAATCATGTGATTATCGCAGATTAATCACACTATTTAATTTGGCTGCGCAGTATGCACTTCAGCGCGGAGGGAACGCGTACTGCGCGGAGGGATACCTGGAAGGCGGCGGCTGTTATTAGGTCTGCGTAGTAGCTCAAGTGAATGCATACGCGGTGTAAAGAGACTCAGACTGATGCGCTTGGCTCGGTGGAACATTTCTGTTCAAAGAAGCACAACAAGCTTGAAATACCACCTTAAAGCCAAACATGTGCTTGAGACAGCGGCGGCAAGAGCGCTGCTACTAACTTACATCAACACCAAGACGAAACAAAAGCATCACAGATAAGTGAAGCAACGCTTTTGCTAAGTGGAGCCACAGCATGTAGACCCATCGACATCGTTAAGGGACGCAGAATACCAATGATTATGGCCACAGGTGATCCACATACAAGTTACCTTCAGAGGAACAATTAAACCAACAGAGCGCAAATAATAATAATTGACATATTCAAGTAACAATCATTTGAATGTTATGACAAATGTTGTGTCTTTATAGAATAAACTTTGAAAGTTTGCAATCAAGCAATAAGCTGTGATAATTGTGGAAATAAAATCTGAAATGGGATTAATCTGATAAAAACTGAAAGTTGATTTTTTTTTTTTTGAGCTTCTTTTCTATTTTATTTTTATTTTCATTCAGGAGAAAAGTAAGTAACACTCAGTCCTCACATTTATATGATGTGATGTCACCTGCAGTGTGCTCCATAGTTCCACGAAAAATAAATATTTATCTCGTAATTATGAGTTAGTTTTCTCGTCAATTATAGATAATAACATTCTTGTATACCACACACTTTGTATTAAGCTAGTGACTTTATCCACAACAAGCACATAATAGTAAAGTGTAAACTGTGTATTAATTAACTAAAATCTGAAATGATTAATCTGGGAAATCAAATTAAAATCCGCTGAATGAGCTTGATTTTTTTTTTTTTCATATAGCAATAGCTTCTTTTCTCATTTTATTTTTATTTTCAGCCTCTTAAGAGAAAATGTAATTTGTCTCCATTAACTCCAACTCAATCCTCACATTTAGAATACTCTGATTCACCTCACATAATTTTTTTGTGAGAACTATGGAGCACGTACCTGCAGAACCTCTATAGAGGTTAGGAAAACTCAAGTACTAAAAACCTTTAAACAGACATGTTCAACAATACTAAACATGTCGCGGGACAATACTCGACGCCATAATTATTACAGTTTACATGAGGTCCTGAGCTAAATCATCCTGCTGTATGAATAGGACATTAGACTAAAATATCTCACAAACTACCACGTGTGCTCTTGTATTCTACACATCTATCTTCCATTCGCTAATTTCTAATCATTTATCACTTTCTGTGTCTGCTTTCTCAGGTAATTCTCCATCCAAACATGAAATCATAATGATTCCATAATCTCCATGTTTTGGTTCCAGACTGTGGCTGTACATAAATTTCACGGCGGCGGCTGATTCCTCCTTTGTATTCTGATGCGACGACGCTCCACGGACGTCTGTCAGTGAGACACAAACGGTAATCAGAGAGTCGGAGCGGCGGAGTGAGACCTATGCACGCCAGCCTCTGCAATTTAGATCCAATCACAGACACGGCGATATTACAGGTGATGAGCAGAAGATGGAGTGATGTGGGAGGTCGCAGCTAATACACTGTGATTGGCACGAAGAAAACTGTGACATGTGCAGCAGAGACAAATACAGAATTCGGAGCTGCACGATTTGCGAGAAATATCTAATTGGGATTTTTCTGATGTGTGTACCTATGCACGCCAGCCTCTGCAATTTAGATCCAATCACAGACATTACAACGATATTACAGGTGGAGAGATGAGCAGAAGATAGAGTGATGATGTGGGAGTCGCAGCTAATACACTGTGATTGCGCACGAAGAAAACTGTGACATTGTGCAGCACGAACAACAACACACAGATATTCAGACAAATACAGATGAATTCAGGTTAAAAGGAGGTAAAAAACAGCATGCATGATTTGGAGAAAATATCTAATTGTGATTTTTCTGTATAAAATGTGTGATTTAGCATATTTACCATATAACTTAATTGCTGTTTTAATCATTCCAGGGAGAAAAGGTCAAAAGTGGGAACAAAATAGAAGAAGCATAACAAGAGAGATTCGAAATTATAGTGCTAAACTTTAAAGGAGTAACACAGAGCAAATCTAACTTGGATCAAATTGAAATAAGCATATTAATCTTAAAAGACTTAGTAAACTAGTTTGACTTTTTATCCTTATTACCTTATCTAAATATAAAACTTATTTTAAGCAAATTTTGTATCTGTTTTAAGTCATAGTTGTTTTAATCCAGATAGATTTGCTTAAAAATCTAGAGTACTTGAAACTAGCATTTTCTGCTCGAAACAAGATTTGTCATTTCTCTTACTTGAAGAAAACTAGTTAGTTAAACTTTCTTACTGCACTGGCAAAATATTTGACTTGAAATAAGAAAATTTTCATCAAAATAAGTAAAAATATCGTATTTTTTTGAAAGGCCTTTTTTGCAGAGTGTTACTAGGGATGCATCGATCGATAATGGGATCGGATATCGGTGCCGATTCAGGAAATTTGGCTGGATCAGGTATCGGCTCCATGATATCAGTTCAGGCGATACATAATGGCTGGTGTTGATTCAGAACGTCTTAGAACATTTTTGAGGGTTAAGTTGTTAGGTTGTGACTTAAAAATAATAATTACATAACACGACATGACCAAATGTCAGGTATTTCAGTGCTTACACTACAGATCTTAAAGCCAAAGTATCAGAATCGGTATCAGAACAAAAAAATGGATTGGTGAATCACTACTCGTTACTATAAAAAGTTGACAAAAATCTGCTAGTTAATTATGTTTAAGCCTCTGTGCACTTCAGGAGTTTGGGCCTGATTTTAAGCTCAATGTGCCCCTCTACGAGTTCAGAAGGCGTGGCCAGAGTAAGATTTGTTGTGGTTTCTCTCCTAATGTCTGTGCATCACTGCGACTCTGTTAGAACTGTTTGTCAGGAGCATCATGGTGAGGTTCACCTGCTGCAGGAGCGAGGACCTTTACTATAGAAACATCTGGTGCATTTGCCGTGTGACAGCGCCTCTTAAACGGTCAAATAAAGAAGAAACATTGCCTTGTCTTTAAATAAATGTAAACTTTGCTCGTAGTCAAAGTGCAGATTCTTTTTTACGACGTTACACACGTCATCTCCAACACACCTGCTCCTTAAAATGATGTGAGAAGCACCTTTACTCGACTATTAGAACACTGTAACTCCTGTACATCTAATGAGCTCTTCTGTGACCTTTATAAACCTGCTTTAATTCACTGGCGTTTCATCATTGTTGTGTTGTTTCACTTTTATAACCGCACACATGAAAGAAAACACTCTGACACGCACTGTTCTCCGCTCACTGCTGCTCCACAAGTCTGTGTCGTCTCTGTTCTCCTGACACATGATGTTACGCTGGATTTACACAGATGCGAGGCGGGTGCGGGTCGGGACACGTGCGGGTTTCTTGCTAAGTGCCTGTTACACCAGATGCTGTCAACTGCGGTCCGGTTTCGTCCAAAGCCACGTGGAGTCACGTAGATTCCCGCGAGAACACTCGTATAATATAGAACGACTCGCACGAGTCACGCAGAACTTAGAAAGTGCTTAAAACCAATGCGTTGATTTACACCGTGCTCCGACATGTCCGACTGCGAGTGCGAGAGTCGCGCGACTCTGCGGAAAGAATCCGCATGAAGTCTATTTTTCCCGGAGACCGCAGCGGTCTGGTGCGGTTTTCAATTCATTATACGAGCGTTCTCGCGTGAATCTACGTGACTCCACGTGGCTTTGGACGAAACCGGACCGCAGTTGACAGCATCTGGTGTAACAGGCACTTAGCAAGAAACCCGCACGTGTCCCGACCCGCACTCGCCTCGCAGTCTGTGTAAATCCAGCGTTACTGTCAGACTAATAATCCTTGTAAATATCCTCATGCCTGTTCTGTTTTTGATGCGTCTAAAATTGGCAAAAGTTGTATTGATTCAAGTTAATAAAAGACTTTTTATTTACAATTAACTTTTGACTTGTAATGTCTCACTAAGATCAAAGTGTCTTTTCCAGAGGAGTCCTGAATTAGCAGCCAATTTGTTTTCAGTGTAGGAACAAGCAGAGCACACAGAGGAAGCTTACAGACACAGGAAGACATGCAAACTTCACAAAAGACTCAACTCAAAAGCCAATCGAACCCAGGATGTTCTGCTATGAAGCTAACAATCTTCATACATTTAAACAAATGTGTGCATAGCTGAAAGTAACTCAGATTTTGAAAGAGTAATATTGCAATACAAACATATGACATTTATATATACTGTTTTTTCTCATGCCTCCATCTGAATCCAACAGAATCCTCCTCCATCTCTGGCCCTGTCCCACACTAATGTCCTCCTGACTCTGCTCATTTCTGATCCCATATGTTTCCCTTAAACCATTTTTCCTGAGCAGGTTTGACTTTGGAGCAGCTCCGCTCTGAAAGTCACATCAGTCACAGCCACTTTCACGTCTCAGAGTGACACTTCAGACTCTCCGAGGACCGAACGTCACGCAAACCAATCAGAGCTGCAGACAGAAACAGTGAGCCGCAAAGTGACGACTTACATCACTGTTTTTTAAGTTCATTTAAATAGTGGGACAAGACTGCGTATCTGCTGTTTTGTGTGAGAAGAGCACAGGCATAATGAGTAGATTGCAGCGCTCTCATTGGACAGATCTGACATAGAGGTGGGGCTAATAAGAAGTTTTTGTGGAAAAAGTTAGGTTTTCTAGTAAAGTAGCGCTGTTATTCGTTCATTATCAAACGACCTTAGATAAAACTACCATAGATTAGGTCTATGCAGTGTGGGGATGTCACGATATCAAATTTTAGAATCACGATTATAGCAAAAGGATCACATTTTGCGGATTATCGGCATTTTTTTTTTTTTAATTATTGTCCATTTAATGATTGCTTTATTTTTTTCATAAACTTACAAGGAGAGATCCATTACTACTATAATGATTTATAAGTGATATCTGTCACGTGACTCACGAAGGCGACGTCATCCACACGTTTTGTTTCCCAGCGTGTCGTCACGTGATGCCTGCACGTGTCTCTGCTTTAGTTATACTTTCAGGTCGGAGTTTATGTCAAATGAAGCATAAAGACTCGTTTATTTTTGCTGTGAGTTGTGTGACACTCTCTGAGCGCTTCGTTTAAAGATTTACGTTGTTTCTTTACCTTTACTTGGACGAAGAGCGAGGGATGATCGTATCGAAGATGCTGGATCATGTTGGATGTGTTAGCGCTTTTTGCGGCAACTTTTCAATGACACGTTTTGCCTCATGGACACTCTTCAACCCGCACAAAGCACTGATCATCTTAAAAACAACCCCCGACTTGATTTTTTTGGATGGATACAACTCCTGAAGCGCTAACATCAGCAGCCTTTCAGCAAGCGGTGAGTTGATCATACGCTGTTCTCCGCTGGCGCTGCCCACGTGCGGCAGTCATAAGACGTAAGACGTGTTTGCGGTTTACCGTGAGTTGTAAAAATTCACGAATAACCTACCGTGGGGGAAATATTCGCGATTATTGAAAAAACGGGTTAATCTTGACATCCCTATTGCAGTAAGGAAAAGAGAAAATGAAGCAGAATGAGCAGTCCAAAGGTGGACGACAGCGCCTATTTAGTGCATAAAAAACAGTCTACTCTCAGGAGAAAACATAGACATACAACAAAAACGACAATAAGTGCGTTTTCTTGTCTTTTTTACGTCAATGTTACGTAAGCAAAATGTAAAATAACCACACATTTTAGTTGAAGCCATGTCGTGACATTTTCTTGGGTAAATGTAAACCTACCCCAAGCCCCAGCCTCAAACTTACTCGTAAGCCCAAAGAAAATGTTGCGGTTATTTTATTTGTCTTTTCAACATACTGACGTAAAAAAAGGCGAGAAAACATGCTTGTTGTATGTTTTTGTCATGTTGTTGGATATCTGCATTTTCTTTGGAGACTGTGTTGGGAAAAACACAGACCTGGGTTTGTGGGGAGGATATACGTATTTTCTTGGCCCTGTGCAAAGCGGAGCAGCGGAACCAAGGGCAGCAGTGCTCACAATAGCAGTTTACTTGGGCTTCAAACTTTCTTTTTTTCCGGATTTAAGGATTTAAAAGTGCTGTTTCTGTTTGTTTTGGATCGAGGTCATTTGTATTCAGACCACAAGCGATCCACACCAGTCAGTTTGTCATCGACTCTGAGACCGAGGAAGGGTGGTCTTGGTCGATTGATTGATTCGGATCAGAGTCGCTTTGTCCGGACTTTCGGAGGAAACAAACGTGGACCGTTGAAACCGGACTAAAGTTTTCACAAAATTCAAGATCTCAGGGCAACTTATTTGTCAACTTATTAGGCAAATACCACAGACGAGCAGTGAACAGCAGCTGGACTGAAACAGGTCAAATTTAACAAAATAATAAGTTTGTTGCATGTTTGGTTGTAACCACAGCAAAAACTGAAGCAGACTCTGCTCTGTAGAGGCGTAACAAAACCAAACAGGAAACAGTGAAGAAGACAATCTGCTCCTCCATTGGTAAGAGGCAGTGCTCTTTCAAGAAAAAAGTCCTCATAGCGCATCCATGCTCCCTGATACAATGCATTTTAACGGTATTGTTGTCTATTTTCACTAGCTTTCAGTTTGAACAATATCACATTCATCAATCATGTGCCAAGAGTAAGGCCATTGAAAACAATGAGAAACCATCTTGAATTCATCTTCCAGGTAATATTTTACTTTCATGCTGACTTTAGCGCTGTTGGACTTTGTACTATTGTGTTTTATCTGATCTTCCCCACGACCTGCCTCACATGTGCGCCTCAAAGTGTGTGAGAGTCGAGTGTTGAAGAGTGGACACGAGGGAGGAGAGTGAAATATTGAGGACTGTTTGGAGTGAAAATAAAAACAGTAAAAATCTGAAAGGTATGTTATCTACACATTGGTACAGCTTCAGTTAAATGAAGCTAAACACTTGTCTATCTTCTCTGGCTGCTAAACTATGTGGTGTTTTTAAGCTGTTATCTGAATATTACATAAAAGGTTTATTTGGCTCAACCACTTCAACTATCCACTTCTACACCACCTCCACACTGAGCACATCCTCGGTCGTGGTTTGGAGCAGAGCAACAGTTGAAGCACAGGTGGGCGGGACTTATTCTGGCACCAGGACATTTCCTAATGCGCTATTGGCTGAGAGAGAGGAAATGTCCCAGTGTTAGACTAAAACTAAGACTGTTAATGACAAATTAGAGGTTCTGCACTGACATCATTCTAAAGCTGGAGTTTGCTAACAGCAGTAGACACTTAGATTATTTCTCTAAATGTATTTGTTTGTGATATCAGAGAGCTCCATCTATGGCCAAAGAAAATTGCTGAATAAAGATGAATAATGTGGCCAAATTAATAACAAATATAACAGTCAGAAATTCAATTATCATAAACCAGAGTTTGCTAATTTTCGTGAACAAACAGCAGAGATTGACACAAAATGATCAGTTCAATAAATAAGCCAATTCACAGATGATATGCCAGCTTCACCAAGCCGCTCTCTTGGTTTCTTGTTTTGTTGTGTCTTGTTTTCACAACTTTCCCAAACAGCTCCAGAAAAAGTTCCGTCATCGGAAGAACTGCCATATTCATAAAGCCTCTCGATACTTTTCAAGAAACAGAAAGCCTCCCGTGGCCGAACCAGCGCATGGACAGTCTGAGGTAAGAATCAGTGTTCCTGTTGTTTATCTGCTTTTCTACTACTGGTTATGTCACATACAAACTCAATATTCTGCTGTTGTGGTTGTTTATAGGGCAGCAGCTAATGATTATTTTCTTATTGATTAATCTATTGATAGCAAAATTATTATCTTAACCTAACACTAATGACATAATATAATTTGTGTTGATTTTTATTTGTTAAATGTAATACAAAAATATTCTGATTTAGGAACATTGCTAATTATGTTCTCAAGTCATAATTTTCATAATACTGCTCAAAAAATATATTTGAATATTGAATACAAATACTGTATATTCAAATGCTTTAGGTTTTATGACAGGATTTCAAACAGACACAGCCCAGAGCAACAAGCTGTGATAAAGAATAAAACCATTGTCACAAAGAGCTCATTCTGATAACATGTTTGATGAATAGTTTATAGAAAGCCATGCGTGTATTGACGAGTGCGTGTACAGTCCGTGTTGAGAAGCGCATGTGCGCACAAACTAAACGTAAGAGTGTAGCTGCACAGAGAAATTAAGCTTCCTATGCATAGACTGTGTTCAATGCGGCTTCTAGTTTCACTTTCTGTTCAGTCGCGGTTCACATTAGATCGCTCTCCTAGGCTGAAAACTTTCTCTTAATGGTCTGTAGAGTGTGTTTCTCACATATACTAATGCCCTTTGTGTAGAAATACAGCGCAGATGTTCATAGCACGCTGGATCAATTAAAGCTGCAACATTTTTAGAGCAGAGGTCTCAAACTTGTATTAAATGTTATTAAATTCACTGTGATATTCTGTATTCTGAAATATTTTTAATATTTTTTCCTAATGCATGATGTAATTTTATTGTTATTGAAAAGATATAAAGTATGTTTTAAAATTTTAAAATCAGAAGCTGTAATGGGGCCCCAACCTAGGTCCGCCCCTGTAAACCAGCGTTCAGAAGCTTCACTGTGACGAGACTGTCCTGAGGATCAGAGCGGAGAAAACGCTGCTGTTCCACAAACTTTTGTCAGGACAGGATTTCGTTTTGCAAATCAAAAGCTCCAAAGATCCTTTGATGATTTCGCGTTCCGTTACGCGCGCATCGAGTTTCTAATCCGTATGTTTTATCTCACTTATATTTCGACTTTTCTCCGCCAATATATGACAGATTTGCACAAATGAATCAACGCACTCCACGTGTGTCGACGCATTTTCCTAATTGACGTTGTTGATCTCGTCGACTAATCGCTGCAACTTTAGCTCTTTGTGTTTATATTATTATTCTGAAGCTGCTTTTTAATATTTTAGCTTTATTTTGAGCTCCTACTGGATTTCTTTTTTATCTGTCTCCACTGACTTTCATTTCATTTTGCCACTCACTGCTGACATTTACAATGCTGTGACGTCTCTTTAGGACTAAATCAAGGCTTGAACTATTAGACCACCATAAAACCGTAAAGTGACTACAGAATCGAACCAGCACTAAATTAAACTAAATGAACGGCTGAAGACTCTGTGGCACTGTGGTTTTATGGGTAATTTGATGATGTTTCTCCTCGATGTGAGCAGATTCTTACCTCCAGGGCACCTCCTCAGAATGTATTTGCGGACCTCGTCGTACACGAAGATGAGAAGGCTGTAGGGCAGAGCGCAGAACCACCAGAAGATCCTGAAAACGACAAAACGGAGGCGACATTAGGAGAGCAGCCGCACACAGAGGGTAATGTGCTCTATTAGGACTAATGTAAAGAGCCTATTTGTCGCTTGAGTGGAGTCGCGTGTGCGGAGCTGCCCTCCGTTAATACGGCACCCACGGCAAAAAGGAGAAAAGGGGAAGAAATGGCTGAATGTTCGGGCTAATAGTGTTACCAAATATATCTGGTGTCAGTGTAAAGTGTAATCATTAGAGAAGACAAGAGTTGAACTAAAAATGACTAATTTTTTCCATAAAACAAGAGGAAAGAAAATTGGTGTAACTTATTCTCAGTAGTTTAATGTTTGAGACTGGAGACTTTAACTATAATGCAGTTCTTCATTCACAGAGCGATTTGGACACAATACTTTCTCCTCGCTGCTGGTCATGTGACTCTGGGCTCTGGGTGAAAAAACAGAAAGACTCATGTTATCTTTTTTTTAAAATATACATATAATACGTAAAGTGCATATGACAGGTTAGACCAGGGGTGGCAACTGATCAGAAGCCAAGAGCCCAATTTTTCAGATGTCATCCTTAGAGTCACACCATGAGTCGACCTACTGCCATTAAGGGGCAAAGTACTTTTTTTATTGAATTACATGGACGCAGACACTGTAAGCGCTTTATTAAAAATCTTTTTCTATAAAACATGGTTTTGGTGTAATTCACTGGGGTCTGGGGGAATTATCCTCCAGGAAATTTCTTGCATTTTGATGAGTTTTAGATGTGATATTTTCATTATTTGATGTAATTTTAGTATAATTAAAGACATAAGTCACTAAATCAAAAAGCCTCCCCCTCCATAGAGGCCAGATTTAGGGGCAGATACCCTTAGCTCCGCCCCTGTAAAACTGGGCTTTAGGAGCATCAGTCAGACTCAGGACTGTCCTGTGTGATCAGGGCAGACAAAACACTGCTGCACACACTTTTGTCAGGCAGTGTTTTCCGCGATGCGCCGTTTCCTGGATTTGCGCTGCTGTTATTTTCACGTTTGATTTCATTGTACATTTTGGATCTTTTCTCTGTGGATATAAGGCGGACTTTCACAAAATAAAGCTCCAGTTTCACAGAATATCACAGGGAAATGTTTCTCAAAGAAAAGATCTGTCTGTTAAATAGCTCTTCTGTGACTCTCACTGACAGTTGCTTCCGAAGGCGAGAGAAAAAGAGAGTGTGTGTGTTCTGAATGAGCCAAAGAGCCACACTCGGATTGGTCAAGAGCCTCATGCAGCTCGTAAGCCTAGGTTCGCCACCCGCCTGGGTTAGACCATATTTATAAAACAGTGAACATAGTTCTATTAAAGATTTCACCAAACAATTTGCTTGTTTTCACCTAGTGTGGCTGTTTTTATGAGGTTTGCAGTTGTATTTTGTCCAGCAAATATAATTATAACAGATGTGACCTCTAAACTGTTACCTAGCAACCGCATTGTAAATGTGGCCAAAACCAAATAAATGACACAGATGTTACGACAAATGAGAATGTTTTGTAACACTTGTGTTAAATGGTTATTTAAACTTTCAGGAAACTGTGCCAGTTGTTTGTAAATGGTCTTCTTGACAACACGTGTGAAGAACTTACTTCCTGTAATTTTAAACTTTATGTGTCAGTTTCTTCATCATTTGCAACTTACATAAAACTGATAATTAATTAACACAAAGACTATCACACCAAATTAAGTCAAAATTAGAAAAATGTGACAATCGGTCACTTGGGCTTTAACACGCACATATTTATGGACTTTACACCATTCCTGTTACAGTGGTGAAAGCATATTCCTAAATGTTTTTTCTTCACACTTAATTAAATGAGTTATACATGTGTTTTAATCTCAACATGCACATCAGGGGGCACAATAATAGCCAACATAAACTGGCAATTTGCAAAATGACTCCGCCCACAACTGCAGTCCAAACAGCCCAAAGTAGGAGATGCCCAACCAATCAATTAGTTGGAAGATTTTCTTTCGATTAATAATATGTACGAGTCTCTAGAATACAAGAGTTTTGCCAATTTTGAGCTGAGACATTTCAATTTTGTTTTGAGTAAGCTTTGGCTGTTTTAAGATTAAGATTTGTCTATGAACAAGTTATGTAAATATAGGTTTTACTCAGAATAAGGAAATGATAAGCATATTCTAACTTGAAGAATAGAAAAAAAAATTGCACTTTACTTTAAAAACTAAAACAAAATACATTTGAGTTAATTCTTGCACTTTTTTTCATATAAGCCTACGTATTTGAGTCTGTATTTTTTCCAGTGTTACATCATTTGAGAACATTGGTGTGGGAACTAGTGTTTGCATCATAAAATTGCTGTTCAATCTGAAGTTTTCACAGCTCAGGGCAAGTTTTGAAACCTTAATAAATACAGTTACCGATTATTCGATTACTAAATTAGTTGACAATCATTTAAATTATGTAAACAGACAATGGGCCTCATTCATGAAAATCTTGTAAAATCTGTGCGTAACTTTCACTTTAAGAAGCCGCTGCGAAAACTCTACGTGTGATTCACGACGAGTTCGTAACGAGCCAAATTCCTTCCTAACAGCCTTTACGCCAAATTCACCAAAGTCCAGCTACGAACGGTTATTTACATAAAAATGAATAAGCATACTTCCTTATATGGCAAAATGGGCCGGACACAGCGCGTCATTCACAAGATTTCTGCTGGAGCGGAGCTGGGAGGAGGAAGCGCTGCTGCGAGGAGGAAGAAAGTGCAGCAGCGCTTTCGCTGATTATAAACGTCAGCGTCTTTTAAAAATGTCCAAACTCACATGAACACACTCAGAGGAAATATATTCAAGTCACAGATGTATTGAAATAACGCTGGGCTTTGCCGTTTATATTGCGTTTCACGTCGCGGTAGAACGCGCGTGTGGGGGGCAGGGGAGGGGGGCAGAGGCTGTAGAGGGGAGCACAGTCAGTGCACCGTGCGCTCTGGTCCTGGGGGGACACAAGGTCCTGAGTCCTGTGGGGGTCAGAACACAGAGGCTCTGAGGCTGGGACAGGCTGCTGCAGGTTTATTAAAGGAGTCATTTTTAGCACGAGTGATGATTTTTTGTTTCTAAAATTGTTTTACATATAATAATTTATAAAAATACATAACCTACAATCATGTAGGAATTACAATTTTTGACTAAATTTTATAAGAAATAAAATTCTGAAACATCAGATTTTTTGTTCTTAGGAGTGCTCCTCAGTGTTCGTAGGATTTGTTCTTACAGACGAACATTTTCCGTTAAGAACAAATTTTGTGAATGCCAAAAATGTTCGTAAACAGCCCTTAAGAACAAATTTGTTCGTAAGAACGTGTCATGAATGAGGCACAGTGATATGAAATATGGACAGTGAGTTTTGTGGGAGCGGTTCTGACGTGTAGTGAGGTTTAAAGCTGCTGAGACTGTGCACAGGTTTAGTTGCTCTCTTGCACTTCATGTTTCCATTGTATTAACTTTGTAGACATGTCTTTACCGAAGCACATAAGTTCAGTGAGTATTTTGTCAAAACATGGAAAAAAGAAATACAAGTTTCAAACTTTGTCACCTCGCATCATCTGCTTATCCATTTGAGCCACATGATAAAATGTCGTTGCACAGCAGGTGACCAGCGATGTCAGAGGAAGAGTTTATAGCTATATATATAGTTTTTTTGCACACGTTACTGCAAAATCAGCAAATTTGCACAAAAAATGTCCAAAAATTCCTGAAAGCAGTAGATAATTTGATTTTGACTGCAAATACACAGTTGACAAAGTTGATTCTGTGCCCAACATTTTTATATAAATATTTTTTTACACTGTTTTTGTGGAATGACCCTAATAAAGACCCAAGTTTTATTGTAATCTTTTATAGACAATTTTTACCATTTTAATTCTTGACTAATAATTTCTATTTAGATTTGATTATTTATTTTTTTTGGATAAATGATTCTTCTTGCTGAAACTCCAATCCATTTTTAGTCTTTTCTAGCATAAACGATCAGATCAAAAAGACACTCGGGGATGGAACATGTCTTTAGTTGAGCAAGTATTTCTTTAGTGGACCGCAGCCTGAGATCCGGTATGTTGTGTGGTGAGTGAGTCGTACTTGAGCGGATACATGCGCAGAGCCACGTCCATCCCAGGGCAGTAGGACAAGAACGCAGCCAGAGCCGTTCCACAAACAGGCCGAAGATCAGGATACGGTTTCTGCAGGAGGGGAAGAACAGGTTTAGACATCAAAATATAATCATTTACATTGTCTTTGATGTTACACTCAAGTGCTAAAATCTTCACAACTACATTTCAAACAGAGCTGTTGAACTGGGCAGTGCTAGAGACCACCAAATAGTCTGACCGACAACCCAACCGCCCACCTTCAGACAACTCACTCACAATCACTCAACAACCCTCACAAACACAGTAAAATACAATTTGGTTTCATTAAAATATGTGAAAGTGCATTAGGCTGGGTAGAGATGAGCCAGATGAGAAAGCACCATCAGAGAAACCATCTGCACCAGGAGCAAAGTCACCTGCAGTCGCCCAGTCAGTGAATGATTGTTGAATGACACTGTATGATTTTGGTTCAGCCGTGTCAACAGGCTATTTTTACTGCGGAAATTGCATTTGCTTTGCTCTGAAAATAAAGTTAATTTGTTTTATTTTATGGTCAAAATAGTCTTGTGTTTTTGCCAGAATCGAGGAAATATATGAATTATGGACACTGACAGCACAGGACACGCAAACAAGAGGACTTAACTGTGTGAAGTGAATGTGACTTTTTTTTTTTTCCTTTGTGGAGCCACAGAGTAAGTCCCAGTCACACATGTAAAATAATTTATTAACTCAGAAGTCTGATCATGTCAAAGCTGTAGTCCTGGTCTTTTTGAGCCACTGTCAGTCTGCTCTTCACATGTTGGTTGCACGTCAACCCCCTCCACATAGGTCTGGCACTTAAATAGTTTGCGTTGTCGCGTTATGTGTTATTGCACCATTAGATGTTTGAATGTTTCTGTTGATATTGACCAAATGTTTCATTGCTTGACTTTCTGGCAAATTTAGTTAAATCAACAATCATGTTGAGCCCGATCTCACAAGAAAGCTTACATTTAACACGACATTACGCACATTTAAATTACGTATTATTAGCACGAGTTCACGACTGTCCTGCGTAGTTATGGTTCGCTTCGCAGTCCCAGTTCTTTTCTAAGTGGTTGTTAAGACGTTAACTTATCTGTTTCACCTAAAGAAAATGTCCCATATGGCTTCAACTAAAACTTGTGTATTTTATGCTTTTTCATATCCTGCTAAATGTAGGACGTAACATAAGTACGCAAAAAGCCTTAAATTGTGCTCAAATACGCCGTTTTTGTGTTGTGGTAAATGTACGCCTCTAATAGACTGTGTTGTCATGTTAAGTCCTCTGACATAACTGCTTTGTATTTTGGGCTGTTCAAATAAATTGAATTGAATCAGACTGGATGCAGTCAGAGCTCAGAGTTAGGAAAATCAGAATGACTTCTCTAATTTCATAATAAATTAGGTAATGTAACTTTAAAAAGTGTCTATTTAGAAAGCACACTTAAAATTCCACCTCCATTTCCAGCTGCTTGTAGGTTCTGAGGAGCATTATGCTGCCAGCAAAATAAACTATAACATATAAATAATAATTAAGGCCAAGTCCTGGTTTCACCTAATGGTATTGGTAAATAGTCTCTATTTATATAGCGTTTTTCCACCTTACAAGGCACTCAAAGTGCTTTCCAATCAAGGATCCACTCACCCATTATACACAGACACTCAGGCAATGTGGGTTAAGTGTCTTGCCCAAGGACATTCTACTTTTGTTTGTATTACAGATCTCCCATCCAAGTACTAACCAGGCCCTAACTTGCTTAGCTTCTGAGTTCTGACGGAATCAGGCTTTGACAAGCAGCTATGGCCACCTACAACTTATCCCTGCCCACTTGTCTGTATTCACTTGTAGTTAGTCAAAAAAATCAGATTTTAAGTAAAACATGTAAGAATCAAAATACATAAATACGTAAATGTATTGGAATTTTTTTTTTTTTTATGATCTTGAAGGGCTGTTGCATCTTGGCCAGATCACTAAATAAACAAATAAATAAAATCAGACAAGATACAGCAGAACTATCATCTCCTCAGCCTATTTTTCCTCTCCTCACCACCATTGTCTAAATAAGACCCTTCATCTCTCTCGTTAATTGCACCACAGAACAAAGTCTTCGATAAACTGTTTACTGCTTCTCTCACATTTCTTTCGGGGAACTAAATACCTTTCATCGTTGACCTTTTGGGGACATTTTTAAAAATTGGAGCAGTGTTACAGTAATCTTATCTGGGTCGTCATGTCCAGCCGGTGAGAAACACTGCATTTCGGAGGTGACATTTGGATTCGCTTCATGTTTGCTCACTCGATCTGTCTTTGGCTTCACACAAAGGCCAAACATCAGATCAATGCTTTAAGAATGAACCTGAGAGGATTAAAGGACACTTGGATTTAGAGGGAGAAAATATCTGTCACGGTTTCACAAGTTTCCTTCAGTTTCTGGGCAAATGATGTCTTAAAACTCACATATTACTTTCTATAAATCAAGTTTTCTATCGTCAGGATTTGGAGTTACAAAACAGATACATAAGAGAGCGTAGCCATGTTTTATCCATCTTATTTTGCCTCACCCACTTGCACCACACAGCACTCAGAAGCACACTTCCGATCAGCTTGCTGCAAAACAATATTTCAGGTAATTTCTCTTTTTCCAAATATGCTTTGGTCATGTGCACCAACAAGCACACTTCTTTGGATCGCTTGAAAACACTGGTTAGCATAAGTTACATTAGCCATCAACAAACATAATTTAATGACAATGAGGCATATACAGTAGACTTGTTTGAAAGCTTAGGACCTGTAGAATTCAGTCGCTGGCTCATCAATGGTCGGTGTATCTATTTGAGATTAGCCAACAAGATAGAGCAGTTAAAACGTTAGCTTTCTTGTTTATCCCTTTTAGCTACACTCTTTTACACAGTTTCTGCCTTTTTTGTCATCAGTTGTCGGCAATACACATCAAATACATGGAATTAAATCACACAAATAGTGCTGGTGTAATAAACAGTGTTTCAGATAAACCAGAAAAAGAAGGTAGCTAACGCTGTAGCTAAAGTTGTAGCTGTGCTTTCCTGTGAGCTAATCTCAAATAGATACACTGGCTGTTGAAATAAAGCCAGCAGCTGAATCCAAGGGCATTACGTTTTCAAACAAGGTACAGCATGTGTATATGCCTGTGTGTGATCAGTACATTGTCTATCGCAGCAATCCGACCGGGAATGATCATTTAAATGCTTTAATGGTAGTTTTCTAAGGATCCAGAGAAAATATGCTTGCTTATTGTTGATGCACATGACATAGCTTCAATGGACAAATAACTCCTAAAGATTGTTTTACAGCAAGTCTTTCAGTGTTTACTTCAATGAAATGAACGAGGTAGAAGCAGACCGAAGTGCGCTTAATGCTGTGGGACGGTAGAAAAGTTGGCGGGGGAATAACATGGATAGTCAAGTAAAGTTGCTTCTCGCTTTTTTAAGGAGCAGGTGGCTTGAAGTAGCATTTTTAGCAGCATTTCGTAAAATCAAGGTTTTATGACGTTTTAATGTGAGCGAGTTTGAGTTTGGATCGGGTCCTGAATTTTAAGCACTTTTTTTTTTTTTTTTATCGGGTCGGGCGGGGCTGGTCACAAAAAAAGCTGCCCCGTGCATCACAAATGTGTGCTGTACTTGCTCATCCCTGTGAGTGTGTGGAACTCACTTCATGCCCTGCTGGAAGAGTGAGTTCCTCCTGGTCTTACAGATGATGAGGTCGGCCCACTGCACGATGACGATGCTGCTGAAGAAGGCTGTGTGGCAGGTGAACTCCACGATCTTCCTCTGCTCGTACGTCTGAGACACAAAGAGACAGAGTTACAACATGAAGAGAACATTTACACACATGGAGAAGAATCTGTGGAAGGATCAGCTGTGAAATGTTTAAAAGGTTGACTCTTCATTCTGTTTTTGATTGCAGTTATTGGGCTGTTCCACTTAAATCAAATGTTTTATATAACTTGACTGTCATTATAAAATGAGGCCCACAGCCCAACATTTTGACCAAAAAATAGACTGCAACTTAGATGTTCTGCTGCACTAAATAATACAGTAATAATAGTAATAAAAAAAAATACCAGTCTTTACTTTCGTATTTGCAGCCAAAATAAATGCATGTGGTTATTAACCATGTGCCATGAGCTAGAAAGTTGTTGAATATATTATCAGCATACAAGAAATATCATCAATTGGGGCAGATTTTCCTGAGGGAGAACCCCCCAGACCCCCACTTTTTGGTGTCCACCTTTTATGGCTATGGATCTTTCTGGTTGTGTTACTGGATGTCTTATACATTAGGGGGCCATAAGCTCCGTTTCCCTTTTTCCCTTTGCTTGAGTCTCTCAGATCAGTTCACTTTGGAGCGGTTGAGGTAGATTGTGTTGATGATGGTGATAGGTGATAGGTTTTGGCCTAAACCTGTGTTTTCTCTTGTCGAATTATCGAGCCTAAAGGGGGGACCACTGTGAGGATCCAGGGTAAAAGCAGGGCCAAAAGCGAGTGGAACGGAATGGGTCGCTTTGTGCAGTGGAAAAAGCATAGGACTGTAACGTACTGCCCCGACCCAAATCTATTAAAACAGGGCCATAGACTTTCCAAACAATCTAAAAAATGACTACCTTAAATCTTTTTGACAAAGTCCTGGACAAATCCTGGAAAATGTTCCTGGGATATGAGTGGGAACCCTGTATGTACCCCAGCTTTAAGAAGAGTCAAATTAGTTTCACTTACTCTCTTCTGTTGTTATGTGTGTTTGGGGTGCGTTTGTTTTTGTACACTCCTGTTCGTAGATGTATTTTTGAGGTGAGTTACTTTCACGTACCAACTGCTGTCCATATGTGTGTTTGGAGTGTGTTAGTTTTACATGCTCTCTCCTGTTCGTAGATGTATTTTTGTGGTGTGTTAGTTTCGCGTACCCACTGCTGTCCATATGTGTGTTTGGAGTGTGTTAGTTTTACACGCTCTCTCCTGTCTGTAGATGTATTTTTGTGGTGTGTTAGTTTCACAGCTGTCCGTATGTGTGTTTGGAGTGTGTTAGTTTTACACGCTCTCTCCTGTCTGTAGATGTATTTTTGTGGTGTGTTAGTTTCACTGCTGTCCATATGTGTGTTTGGAGTGTGTTAGTTTTACACGCTCTCTCCTGTCTGTAGATGTATTTTTGTGGTGTGTTAGTTTCACATACCCACTGCTGTCCATATATGTGTTTGGAGTGTGTTAGTTTTACACGCTCTCTCCTGTCTGTACTGTAGATGTATTTTTGTGGTGTGTTAGTTTCACGTACCCACTGCTGTCCATAGGCGTCCTCCAGGTCGTTGACTTCGCGATCGTCCCACTGGATCCTGATGCCCACGAGACTCGCCGGGAGGAAACCGTTCTCAGCCAGAATCACAAAGTAAGTGAAGAAACCAGCCAGAGCCTGGATCATCCCTGCAGCAGAGCAAAGACTGGACTCAAACAGAAACAGCGGCAGTATGTATTATGAAGAGCCCACGGTTCATCTTTGAAACAACTGTGAGAACTTATTATTTTTGTAAAAAAGCTAGTTAAAGTTATCTGAACATTAATAATTAGCTTCTGGACAAAACTGAGCCACATGAGTTTTCTCTGATGAAGTATTTACCCCGTATGTAAACGTCTTAGTAGGGATGGGACGATATACGATATTATCGTTAATCGCGATAATTAATGGCTGCAATTAAATAATCGTGGTGTTTTTTTCCATAATGGTGATAATTGTACGTGACAATAATCGCAATTATAGCTTCATAAGAGCACCTAAAATCTGACTGCTGTGAACCCAGTAAGAAGCTGTTTCATGGTTAAACAAAGAAAAGGTTCATGTGGGAAAGTTAATTAAAGACTCTGACACAAAGTTAGTAGATTTTTGCTCAACATTGTAAACATTTGTTCACTTTGAATCATTATTGATTGTACTTAGACCAAAATACAATAAGTATTTGTTCAAACACATACATATTGTGCACTAATAAATATTTCAGTGATTTTGAATCTGTGCACTTTGACATTTAGTAAATTATCATGATAATATCGTTAATCGCGATTATTTTGCTCACAATAATTGTGAGTGCTAATTTTAATATCGTCCCATGCCTACGTCTTAGCATGCTGCAAATGACTATCAGCCTTAACTTATGTCCGCTTTGAGTCACTTAAATATTTATCTATCTCAGATTGTTTCAGCTAATTCTCTAAAAGGACTGATTAGACCAGAAAGTACTATTTGCTGGCTGAAGCTAGCCAAGCTGCTGCGTGAAAGAATTTATTCTATTCTATTATCTAACAAAATAAGTTACAATTAGAAGATGGTACATTGCAAAACATTAATTTCAAGACAAGTTAAAGTTGCTTCATTCTAGGATTCAAATTCAAGCATTTTGACTCATTTAACAAAATGTATTGTAGAGACATGGATCATTTTCCTTGTTTCAAAGTGTTTCAAACTGATTTCAAGACATTGCTTCTTATTTTGAGCCAAATTATTTGCCAATGGATTAAGAAAACTGTTCTTACCCCATTGGCAAATGTTTTAGTCTCATTTTAAGCCAAATTTTCTTATAACCAGTTAAAAATGTCTTGAAACCAGAAAAGCAATTAAATATTATCCAGTTAAAACAGCTCAAATCTGAATTAAGTCATTTTAAGCAAGTCTAGATATAGTTTTTGCAGTGTACAAACATCATACACACTTTAACACCTAAAATAAGTATGTTTCTTTGGCATGTTTCAGTTCTGCGTCACTATAACAAACCCAACTTTGACTGAAATACAGATAATTCAAATATTTAAGTGTATTTTGTTAAAACTATGCATCAGCTGACACATAACTTTGCACAACAAATTCAAAACAACCCACAGCATTTACCAAAAACATGTATTTTCTACCAGCTGGAATCTCAATTAACCTCTGCGAGCGTGAAGGATGCTGTCGCCTTATATTCTTGTAAATACAAAGTTAGCGACGCTGCGCATATCTTTAGCATGTAACCCTTAAGCTAACACGACAGCTGCGCTAACACCTGAGCCCGAGTGACAAAAATCCCCCGCAATTTATAGCAACATCCTGGTCCTTTTTGACGGCATTACAGCTGACGCGTGCTCATAAACAGCTCTCTCTCTTTTCTCTGCGCACTGCGACGCCTGAGGAGCGCACCTGAAGTTTGTCACCGAATATTAAAATCAAAAGCCACCCATCGACTTCCTCCCGGCGGTTCAGGGAAAGTGCGAGCGCAGTCAGGACCAGTTATGAGAGCTGCTTCTAATTTCACGTTGGCAAATGCGTTTTGTCAGATTGGGCGGTTCGCTTTCAGCTTGACGGACGTTTAATTTGATTTTTTTTTTTTCTTGACAAGTGCGGTGAGGGCAGCTGCTAACAGGCTCATTTACATTGCAGCGGCAGAGGCAGGTCTATGCTTAAGAAACGTGTAATTAATCAAATCTAGTAACACTTGTGATTATTGGTTGAATCAGTTACATAATCTACAACAACTTTTAAGTCCTGATGGTTCTGGCTGATTGTAAACACTATTTTCATGCTTCAAAGTAGCTTCTGTTTTGTCTCAGTACATTGACTTTATGAAACTATTTCTGTAAGCCTGCAGTGTAATTTCTGAATGTAATTAAAAAGCTTATTTTCTCGGTGAAATCAGAAGTTAGCGGCGAATGCTAAGTGCTTTCTAACTTGATTAGCCTTAAAAGTTGTGGAAAAACTCAAATTATTGTGATGCCTACAAAACAACATGTCAGTGAGAAATAAATGAACTGCGAAAAACAAGTATAAACTAACTAAGCTAGTTAGCAGGAATCAGCCGGAAGAACACCGTCTTGCTGCGTGATTATTTTCTTCTCTTTGCTCAATTGAAGGTAACAGTTACATTGACTTCATTTTTAAGCCAGACTTAAAAATCACAAAGAGGCGAGGCTTAAACAGAACAGCAGGAAATCAATGTATGTAAAGCCATAATGTAAGATAGTAATCTATCTATAAAAAACACACTATGTTTCCTTTAAAGCCCATATGAGAGATTATTAGATTTTTCTATTTTAACTTAGTTGGTGTGATAGTCTTTGTGGTAAATATTTATCATCCTTTTACAGCAGTTAAGATGCAATTTATGAAGAAATTCACAAATAAAAGTAGAAAATTACAGGAAGTAATTTACTGTTCTAAAACAGTAAATCCCTCCATGTGTCATCAAGAAATGACAAAATACAATGACAATTTACACAAAGCTGCAGTTTACTGGGAGTTTAAGCAATAACACAGTTAAAGTGTTATAAGTTATAATAGTTTGTCACATTGACACTCTTGTGTTATTTAAGTTGATTTTGGCCAGATTGAATGTGCTAGGTAACAGTTGTGGATTCCCCTTCACATATGTCATATTTACTGGACAAAAGAACTTGCCCAAAGCAGACAAACTGGGTAAAAACCATAGACATTAAATTAGTAGACGCGCAATCAGCAGCTCTGCTCTTTTGCTACAACTCGAACAGCGCGACGCCATATTCCTCCGGTGACGACGCAAATCAATTGAAGTTAATGGCAGAAGTTGCACTTTTATAGATAAAACAAGATTAAACAAGTGATTTCAGCAAAACCATGAGCAAAACGGACTGATTTGTGTCTTATGAAGCTTTTTTTAAACAACTTTGGCAATGTTAGATTCTATTTCTCAAACTACTATATTCTAAGGCTGGAAATGCTCCATCAGTCGCCTCCACAGAGAAGTGAAGTTACAACTTTGTTTGGTGTATTTATGTAATATTTTTCTGCTTTTCTCACTGGTAACATGTAAAAGAGACGTTTGGTGGTCACTAGAGCCTTAAAACATGCATACGTTCACTAGCCGTAAGCAGTTTTATACACAATTTTTATCTACAATAAAATACTAAAAGATTTATAAACTCAACAATAACTTGTAAAAAGGCTCTGACCTTTGCTAAATGTGGTTGGCAGGTTTGTACCAGCTGACACTCTCTGGATCTTTCATAACTTGCTTTTTGTGCGGGCTAATGCTAACGGCTATAGGGAAATAAACAGGAAAACGCTCCGGACTAGCTTAAATCTTACCGGACTAGCTCAGATGCTAAGTGTTCGATAGCATCAGAGTCTGACTGCGCGTCTACTATTATATGTCTATGGGTAAAAACAAGCTAAATGTTTAGTCAAATCATGTTAAACATGTTTTACTAAAAATTTAGTCTAACCTGTTATATGCACTTAAAGGCCGGTTTGATAGGCTGATGGGCTGTAACAGTAATCTACCCTTCTGCAGACACAAGTCCAGTTTAGACACTATAGTCTTTGTTTTTCAAGTGATAAAATGCTGTTGACATTTAAAAAGTTCAAATCCGACTCCATTACTGCACTAAATTTCTAGCTTGATTCATCGGTTTTAAAGAGAGAGAGAGAGAGACCGGAGCAGACTGCTGACACTTCCTCTTTCTATGGACCATAAACAATAACCTCCGTCTTGTCTGGAAGAAAACACAATGTCATTTTGATTGACCTAAAAAACCTTTCATAACCCAATCTTTTGACTCGCGCAACCAAAAACAAAACAAGCCGTCCACCGTTCTGACCCTGAAGATGATTTGTTGACGCGCGTTTGAACCGGGCTCACTTAAACATAAATCTCTGCGACAGGAGGACGTTCTTAAGGTATACAGCCACATAAACGTCCCATAATAAGCACTGACATTTATCGCGACATCATCTTTACCCACGAGCCACCTCTTCGGAACGGAACAGGTGAAGACGCGCCGGCAATTTGCGGCTAATTGACGTGACATTTGCGGTACACAATGCTCAGCCATGTCTGCGCTTTTATCAGGCGAACAGAGGGAATCAAAGCTAACAGGCTCTGGAGTGGTGACGGCTTCATGAGAGGTGCATGATGGGATAAATATGCAGAGTGGAGTGGCTGCGGCGTGGATGTAGATTGCTGAATAAGAGTGACATTTTGATAGTGTGTTTTGCATGTGTTTGTGTAAATACTATTGTATGGATTCTAGCGTTTATAGATTAATAAATGCAGCGTAAAGACAGTGAGTGGAGCATTACTTTAGCACAGAAACAAATGAACATGTTAATGCATTATAGTGTTGTATAAAATAGTGTTAAAATGAGGATGTTGGCTGATGAAACTGGAACTAATACATCATTGTATTGTTTATTGGTTTTATTTACTAAACATGAACCAGCATCAGAGTCAGTCCCTTGTTTTAAAGTTAGTTCTACAAAATCAATAATATTTTGTAATTTTCATATGACTTTTGCTAACCCTCACCCAAGCCCCAATCCTAAACTTAGCCTTCGAATTATGCCTACACTTAGCCCAATTAAATGTAAACTGTTTACTGCAGAAAGCTTGGTACTAAACACGGACTGGCCTCAGAGTCAGGACTGAACACGGGACCGACCTCAGAGTCAGGACTGAACACGGACCGACCTCAGAGTCAGGACTAAACACGGACTGGCCTCAGAGTCAGGACTAAACACGGACTGGCCTCAGAGTCAGGACTAAACACGGACCGACCTCAGAGTCAGGACTAAACACGGACTGGCCTCAGAGTCAGGACTAAACACGGACTGGCCTCAGAGTCAGGACTAAACACGGACCGGCCTCAGAGTCAGGACTAAACACGGACTGGCCTCAGAGTCAGGACTAAACATGGACCAGCCTCAGAGTCTTGACTAAACATGAACGACTTCAGAGTCTTGACCAAACATGAACGACTTCAGAGTCTTGACTAAACATGGAACAGCCTCAGAGTCTTGACTAAACATGAACGACTTCAGAGTCTTGACTAAACATGAACGACTTCAGAGTCTTGACTAAACATGAACGACTTCAGAGTCAGGACTAAACATGGACCAGCCTCAGAATCTTGACTAATCACAGACCAGCCTCAGAGTCTTGACTAAACATGGACCAGCCATAGAGTCTTGACTAAACATGGACCAGCCTCAGAATCTTGACTAAACACGGATCGGCCTCAGAGTCAGGACTAAACACGACCGGCCTCAGAGTCAGACTAAACACGGACCGGCCTCAGAGTCAGGACTAAACACGGACCGGCCTCAGAGTCAGGATTAAACACAAACCGGCCTCAGAGTCAGGACTAAACATGGACCGGCCTCAGAGTCAGGACTAAACACGGACTGGCCTCAGAGTCAGGACTAAACACGGACCGGTCTCAGAGTCAGGACTAAACACGGACCGGTCTCAGAGTCAGCAATAAACTGTCTTTGTATCGTGATAGCTAACATGTGAAATCTTCTTGTTTCACACTGACCGATCTGTCCGTAGGCCATGCTGATGAGGCGTTCGTTCACCAGTTTGTCCGTTTGGGGGTTTCGGGCTGGCGCTTCATGATGTCGCTCTCGGCCGACTCGTAAGCCAGAGAAATGGCCGGCACCTGAAGGAGAAAGAAGAATTGAAAAAATGAGCATAAGATGGAGGAGAGAGTAGCTTGGACAGTCTCAATAACACACAAACAGAAGAACAGACAAAGTATTATTTTTAAGCAGTATTTTTGCTAACATCTGTCCTTTTTGCAGAACAGAAGAAGAGAGACACAGAGTGAGAGAGTGAACATGAGGCTAAAGGTCTCTGTAATAAAGATTTCATATGGCCTGGGTTTAGCCGAGAAGCAGCAGTGCAATATGTGCGACTTAGGAGAGGGAAATCCAGGACTTATGTGGATCTGAGGTGTGCTGCTGCTGCTGCAAAGAAACAGGAGGAAACAGGAGAACGCAGGAGCAGAAATACCAACGCACTCAGCCTCGTGAACAGCTCAAAACACAGAGACGAAAGGAAAGAGAGAGAGACCCATGCACTGTGGGTAATGGCAAGTGAAGCTTCTGTGGCGATCTCTTGCATTTATTTAGCAATGAATTATAACATATGTTTATGTTTTGTACATTGTAAAACACAAAATTGATCTAAAACGCTCTAGAAATACAAATATCCAGTGACTTCCTGTTCAAAATTGCAAAACTGACAGGGGCCAAGTCATTAGTTTGAAATTTAAATGGAACAAGCTGCAGATTTTTGCGATTTTATTTAATTAGTCGAGCAGGACAGTAGAAGATAACTCAAACATGCATGAATCAATCCAAGTACATGATGAGAGAACCTCTTTAAAGAACAAAAGTCAAAAGTCTTGATTTGTATACTGCGCGACAGTTACAATCAACTAAGAGTCCATGGGTACATTTCACTGCAAAAACTGGAGGTAATTTGACTAAAAATGAGTTTTAGGGATCTGTAATAAAGTAGAAGTTTACTCAAAATCAAAATACTCCAGTGTTATTACTTATTCTTTAGCTTCATCTTGCTGTGGTTCACTCTGCATGGACAGCACAATCACAGGGTTCGTGAGAAGAGCCGGTTCGCATGTTCGGAAGGATCCTAAATCACTGGATGTAGCCAACTAAACTCATGCACTAACAGGAGTTTTTACACTGTAGGAACTTTTTACTGTTCCTGTAAACCTTTATGTCCCTAGCCCTCAAAAAACAGATCCAGGTGGGCTAAAACAGTTCACACAGGGCGAATGTGAACAGAGGGAACAGTGTTCATTCAACAGACACATTTGTCTCATGCAAAGCTGTAAAATGTGTGGTTTATAAGAGTCCGACTGATATTTACAGAGAAAAGAGTCTCATAAAGACGTGATTTAAAGTTGGTGTTGAAGTTGATGTTTCCAAACAAACAACAAACTTGTTCTGACCTATTAATCTGTTGTTCATGGAGCTTCTGAACACGATACATGTTGTTTTAGTGGCTGTAATCTTTTGAAAGGCATCGGAACTTTATTATGTCACCGCACAGCTATTTCCTGTGTTTTTCTTGCGAAAAAGTACAGAAGATGCATCATTGATGCCGTTCTATTATGAGCGATTTCTGCGCGTATAACGTGCTGCTGCAGTTACGCGTTGCTACAGCGCCGGTGTAAATTTGGGGTTAAGCTGGCAACGTAAGTGTCAGACGTCACCAAATGTCCACGGGATCCTCTTTTTAGCTATGAGCCCGATCTCAAAAGAAAGTGTACATTTACCACGACATTACCAACATGTAAATGAGGTATGATTAGCACGAGTTCACGGCTGTCCTGTGTTATTATAGTACGCATCACAGTCCCCATTCATTTCAATGGTGGTTGTTAAGACGTAACATAAGTACTAAAAAAAAGCTGTGAACTCGTGCTCAAAATACGCTGTTTTTGTGTCGTGGTAAAAGTACGCCATCTAGTGAGACTGTGTTGGAGCTATATATCTAGATTTGCTTAAAGTGACTTGGATTCACAATTTTAATTTTAATTTGAGTTGTTTAAATAGATTAAGATTCAGTTGCTTTAGAGATGTAGAATATCTGACTGGTTTCAAGGCATTAACTGGCTTTAAGAAGGTTTGGCTTAAAAAAGAACAAAGATTTGCCAATGGAACAGTTTTCTTAGCCCATTGGCAAAAAAAAATTGAAATATGAAGTAATGTCTTGAAATCAGTTTGAAACTGTCTGAAGCAAGAAAAAATATCAAAATCTTGACAATAAATAAAGCTTAAATTAGTTAGTAGAAATGCTTAAAATGAGGTTCATAGTCAAGCTATTTTAACTTGTCTTGAAATTCACTTTTTGCAGTGTTCCAAGGGTAGAACTGGCACCATGAAAGAATAGGTGTTCCTGATGCCTGGTCCTTGGCACTTACATATGCGAAAACACCAGATGTATTGACCAGATGTAATATTGTAAATATTGAGTGCACTAGATCATGACCTGATGGACATTCAGACTTGGAGAATGGCGTGACCTCTGTAATAGTTCACTAGGTAATAGGTAATATCATAACTAAGCAGGTTTCACACAGCTCTTTGCTCGTTGCGTCTGTGCAGTCTAATATTTCACACTCAGAAGATCTCATCATGGCGGCGCCTTGAGCTCACAGCCCTGAGTCAGAATCACTGTTAACAAGCTTCAGTCGCTCACACAAATTTGTACTGCGCCTCGTATAAACACTATTAGTTACTTCATTGAATATTTGAATACTAATTGGAGCTGTTCAAAGCAGGTCTGCGGCTGGTTTCATCTCAAGCTGAGCCGAGAAGGTTTTAAATGAGACGAGTTTATGAGACTTCAGTCGTGGAGGAATCTGAACGGACAAAACAGACAATAAAGACAGAGGTGAGGCAGTGATCCAGGGAGTTATGAAGATATTACTGAACAGAGAGAAGAGAGAGAGAGAGAGGGGGGGGAGGAGAGAGAGAGGGGAGAAAAGAGGGGGAGAGAGGGGGAGAGTGGCGAGAGGGGGGTGGGAGAGGGAGAGAGAGAAGAGAGAGGGGAGAGAGAGAGGGAGAGAGAGAGAGAGAAGAGAGAGGGGAGAGAGAGAGGGAGAGAGAGAGAGAAGAGAGAGAGAGGGAGAGAGAGGGGAGAGGAAGAGAGAGAGACAGAGGGAAGAGAGAGAGAAAGAGAGAGAGGTGGGGTGGAGAGGAGAGAGAGAGGGGGAGAGAGAGGGGGGGTGGATAGAGGGGGGGGGGGTGGCCAGAGGGGGTGAGAGAGGGAGAGAGAGAAGAGAGAGAGAGGGGGGACGAGAGATGGAGAGGAGAGAGAGAAGGGGAGACGAAAAGAGAGAGAGAGATGAGAGGGAGAGAGAGAGGGGGAGAGAGAGAGAAAGGGGAAGAGAGAGAAAGAGAGGAGAGGGGGCGAGAGAAGAGAGAGGGAAGGAGAGAGAGAAGGAAAGAGAGATAGGAGAGAGAGGAAGACAGAGGAGAGAAGAGAGAGAGAGGGGGAGGGAGCGAGAGGAGAAGAGAGAAAAAGAGAAGGAGGGAGAAAGAGGAGAGAGAAAAAGAGAAAGGAAGGGAGAAAGAAAGAGAAGAGAGAGGGAGAACAAATAAAAGAGAGATAGAAAGAGGGGGGTGGGGAGAGAGAGGGAGGAGAGAGACAAAGAGGGAGAGAGAGAAAAAGATGGAGAGCTAGAGAGAAGAAAGAGAGAGGGAGAAAGAGTGAGAAGAAACAGAGAAAGAAAAAGAAGAAAAAGAGAGGAAGAGAGGGAAGGATGAGAAGGATGGAGGAGAGAGAAGAGACAGAGAGAGAGGAAAGAGAGACATGGGGAAAGAGAGAGGGAGAGTCGAGAGAGAGAGAGAGAAGAGACATACTGAGAGAATGTGTGTGAGCGAGAAAGAGAGAACTGTGCACGAGATTGAATTTTAATCAAGCTTGAGATTTGTCATTTCTAATTGTCAATAATGCAGAGTTCCTCAGTCAATTCTTGTCAGGAAAATTATGTGATTTGGAGCAGTTCACACACAAGACGTTAGTAATCCAATCCAACTGGAAGATGAGGTATTTGTGACTTTCACATAATCTAGAAAATCCATCTCCCTCACGTTGAGCTGCAGCAGTCAAACAGCAGCATGCACAACAGAAGCACTCTTGATATAGTTTTACTGCTCTTACATTGTTTTGAAACCGGTGAAACTAAACTGCTAAACACAAGTTCCCTTTACAGATTTTAACAAAGCAAATTACTATCATTACTATTTCAAAGTCAGAAATGCTGATCAAGCTAGTTCCAGCTGCTAACTGTAGCTTGAACTAGAGACCTGCATCGGGCGAGAATTCCCGCGGGACCCATTGGACCCGTGAGCAAACCCTCGGGATCGGGACGGTTTTAACGTTGCCTCGGGCAGGAACGGGCGTCAGGCCAAACACCTCGGGTCCCGACAGGACTCGCGCTCTCTCCGTTGTCTTAAAAATATTACATAGCAAGAAATAAATACCGCTTTGTGCGCGCTGCTGTTCAACAGAGAGACGCAACACGGACACCTGCAAGGTGCAGACATGTAAACTCTTTGCTGTATTTCCTAGCGTGCGTATCATCTGTGCGTCCTCGCGCCAGCAGCAGCCGCAGCACGGGCTAGCTTTCCCAGAGAATGAATGAATGACTGGCTTTTACGCACGGGGAGATGGAGATAATACACACGGAGTTTGGGCAAGTAAAGTGTTTGTTTAGCAGAAACTGGAGGTGCGGGAGCTTGTATTTCAGGTAAGAAATAGACAGACACCATCGCCTTATGATTGAATGTGTCAAATGAACATAATTGCCTTGTTGGAGATTATTTAGGCTCGTGCCAAATCATTTTAAGTCTAGATGCAGACAGTTATGCAGTTTAGTCATTTGTGTCCATGTTGTTATGCCCTGGGGCCGCCACGCAAACTCTGTGTCACAAAAAAAAAAAAAAAAAAAGTCGAGACCCGACGGGACCCCTTTAAAATAATTATTTTAAAGGGACCTATTTTTGAGTTTTTACCATGCTACAGCAGTTTTCACTCATTAGTTTACCCGTATTCTGATTGGTTAATGCATGTTTGAGTATTCTTGTATTGTTATGCAGTTGATGCTCCAGTGCTCAGATCTTCACCTACCCACCTATCCCGCCCACTTGTCTGTATTCACTTGGATTAATCATAAATTCAGATTCCGAGTAGAACATGTAACATTCAAAATTGTCTTGTGACCACTTTCCAACAACAAAAACAAAGTAATTTAAAATCTGTGGCTTATTGTGTTGTACAGCGTGATGGTTTTTAACAGGAAATCAATTGATCGGTTTCTTTTTCGAAGTCCTTTTGGATCATTTTGTGTACAGTATTACAATGAACTAAATAAGAATTATTAATCTGCATATGCCATAGTTTCTTCCTAAACATACGGAAAAATTACAATAGGTCTCCTTGAAAAGATGTTATTTTGGCCTGCACATGCATAGTTGCACTAAAAGGTACGAAGTGGGACAGGGCTTACTGTATGTGCCTGTTCAAAACAAAACAAGCATGCAATGCAATTTCAAATGCCTATTCAAAGGAAACAGATTAATGTAGAATTGTTTGTTGTTGTTTTTTTAATGAAAGTAGACACTTGTATGTCTCATTTAACATGCCATGATTCCAGTTTGTGAAGCTGTGAATATTTTAAAATGAGCAAAAAGGCCTGCCAGGGAAGTAGGGTCAAAGTGAGAATAGAACTGGCCCTGGAAGAGATTAAATGTGTCGATGTAGCTTTTACTCTGTGGCCTGAAAGTCGAACATACCAGTTTTCCTCATTATTAATAACACTATGTGGAGCTAAATGAATGCATGTGTAGCTTTGGCTTTGGAGCGTT
Organism: Mugilogobius chulae; assembly: GCA_038363315.1. NCBI lineage: Eukaryota > Metazoa > Chordata > Actinopteri > Gobiiformes > Gobiidae > Mugilogobius > Mugilogobius chulae. The sequence goes on from CM076395.1 coordinate 19,946,592, forward strand.
CTGTGAAACTGTAACAGCCTAAACACAAACGAAGCGTGTTTGTGGGCTGATGAATTATAAATGACTGCATGCTTGTAGTTAATCTTTAAAGAATTGGCCCTGGGAGGACACATGTAGATTGTAGTTTGGAGTAAACATGAGTGGCCTGGTATAATAAAGCTAAATGAAGTCATAACGATAAGAGCTGGTGTCAGAGAATCTTACCACTGTGTTAAATGTGAGATTATAAGAATAGAACTCTTCTAATTCTCTAAAAAACTTATTGATTTTTTTAGCTCACTTTTTATCAGGACAAGTTTGGACTTCAACCAATTAAGAGGTGTGGCCTCGAATGTTCAACAGACTTGAGCTGAGTAGGCTACACTCAGATTTGAGCAAAGGAGACGTCTGTTTTCTGGTAACCATCAAGCAAATGCTCATGCTAACTTTGGACCTCTGAAATGGCAGATTTCCACACTTGAAGCAGCAGAAGATCTTCCAGTGAAAATAGTTTGAATTTTGGGATTTCAACCATCTTGAGATGTCAACAGACTTAAAGTGAACCCTGGATATAATCACATGTTTATCCTAAAACACTTATAATATCATCACTTAAATAAATACAGGACAAATACCTTGGAAGTATTTGTAGTTTTATTAAAATAGTGTTATGAAGAAATGACATGGAGGCTGCCATTTTGCGTGGTTATGACATAAAATAGTGTTGTCATGGTAACAGGCAGTAGCAGGTAACTAAGCAACATGAATTCCTGGAGTTAAACCTTGTCAGTTTGAGCCGGAGCAAAGCCCAATACAGAACGATTATGTGGAATCTAGTAAAACTGAAGATAATCAAGAGGAAGAGGCAGAACTGGACACTGTCAGTGGTGTTTTTGTTTTAACTGTTCACAGATGAAATTGTGGGAGTAACCATGGAAACACTATTTTATGTCAGCAACAAAAATGGCGACTGCCAGAGGCTTGAAAACAACATAAACAATGACAACTTTATAAAAAATAGTAAGCAGTTATACATTTGTTTGTAATTTATTTTAAGCATGACCAGTACTAGTGTTTTAGCCACAATTGTCTTAGCTATGAATGCTAACTTTGCTTTGGACCTGTGAAAAGCTACAGAACCTTTACTTCTGCTGCAGCAAAAGATTTTCCAGAGAAATATTTTGAAGGGATGGTCTTGTCACTGAATCCAAAACAGAAGTTTTGGTCTGATCCACTTGGACCTGCGTTATCTGTTCTCTTACTTCACTTTCCCACCTCCAGCTGCACCTGCTCCTCCAGCTAAGGCATTGACCGAGACAACCACATCCTGAGGCTGTTCTGGGACCAAGCTCCAAACCTAGGGCAACAAAGCCTTCTCCATCTGCCCCACCCTCTGGGACAGAGACTCACCAACCTCACCACTTTTAAGAAAAATGTTAAGAAAGACCCATCTGTTTAAATCTGCTTTAATGTTTAATGTTTTAATTACAAACTGTTTTTATTATTGTACCTTTGTTTAACTGCCTTTGTCTGTAAAGGTCTTTGAGTGTCTAGAAAAACACTGTGTAAATAAAATGTAATATTAAATGTATCTTATGAACAAACTAAATCTGGCAAACTGACAAACACTGGTTCAATCAATACCATTCAATAGTCCTGAACAAATAACAAATAAAGAAGACTGATGTGTTTAGTTTGAGTTCCACACAGATGAAGCTGTTGAATAGAGACTGACAAACACCATGTTGTTGTAAAGTGCATTCTCCTGTCTGTTTAATACATTCCCATATGTTTGTTTACCCGAGCTCAGCCTCTGTTTGTGCTTGTTATGTGGAGCTGTCCGACACATTCACCTGGACGTCTGCACAACAACACAACGCCACACAAAACGACACACAACACGACGCGACACCCCCGAAGTCGAACAACATGTTTTCCCACATTCTGCATCTCGCACAGAAAGCAGTGGGACAGTAAACATGTGCAGGTGGATTAGGGTTTCCTGTTGTAGTTTTACATTGGCTCCATAATAAGATTTTATTATTACAGTTTTATTTGTCTTGGCCTGTTCACGTCAGATCTCAGAAGCTAAGCAAGTAAAGGCCTGGTCAGTACTTGGATGGGAGACCGCTGGAACCCTGTACTGCAAAACCAAATTTAGGGTTTAGCAAGGTAAGTTTTGGGTTAAACCTGCTCTGACGGTCCTTCGAAACTGAATCACTTTCTGTCAGGACAGATCTCTATGGCAACATGCGGCAAACTCATAACCTGCTCCGGACCAGGAAAAGTCATTGACCAATCAGAAACGAGAATTCAGGCGTTTGAGAAGAGAGAGAGAGTGAGAGAGAGAGAGAGAGAGAGAAAGAGAGCGGAGAAATGAGGACCTGTAAAAAGCCGCGGCGTATTCTTTATATCACTGCGGTGCACGAAGACTTATAAAGAAGAAGAATGAGATCTTCAATAGAGTGACTAGACTGTAGAATCTTATTGTTTAATTAATGTGTGATGGTTCATAAACACTTTCATAATCAAGAATTCATAGTTTACATATCACTTTGACTAAGACAAAAGGCACCTGTCTGAGTTAAAGACGCAGCTTATTCAGATAGACTATTCCATTTGTTAAATGTTCTTTAGTCTGTTGTATTGATGTAAAGTTGCTGCGTAACTTTTGTGTCTGACTGTGATTGGCCTCTTGAATTCCGACTCCACTTGACGCTACAGTGCGTTTTCTTTGGTTTAAATTTGACATAAGACCCGTATTTCACTTCATGATTGATGTTTCCTCACGTTTGAAGAGCACAGCTCAGTTGTTCTGATTGGTCAGTTTGCGTCAACCCCAACACCTGCATTGTGAACGTGCACAGCTTCATTGAAAAATTCAAGGTTAACTGATCGAGTTGTGAACTTTTTTTGTAGGACAGTTTATCCAGAGAGGCTCATGTTTAGTCTACCAGATGAGAGAAACTTATCCAGAATAAGAGTGGACTTTTGTATTCTTGGGCAAAACTCGTAAAGCACATTGCTTCAGTGTCTGTTACACTGGGTGAGTGAAGCTGATTGTAAAGTGCTTTGAGTGAAAGGTAGAAAAGTACTATAAGAACACCATTTTCCATTTAGCAATTATTGAAAAGAACTGTTGCCACTTCATATAGGTCAAATACTTCCTATAATTTTGTAAGTTTTTAAGGTCAATTTCTTTATAATTGAAACTTAACTACTGTAAAACTATAATTATTTACCACAAGGACTCTCACATCAAACTAAGTCAAAAATGAACACAGGGCCTTTGTATAAGCTCATCTTCTCTGAACCTCACAAAACACTTGCTTAACTCAGGCTTTGACAAACATGAGAGGCATGTTGTATGTTTTCATTGTATGTTTGTTGTTGTGTGTTTTGTTGTGAGTTTGCGTGTGCTGGTTGCTGCTGTACCATGTCGGTGCCCAGGTCGATGCACAGGATGGTGACGGTGCCCAGAGGCAGAGGAACACTGGCGATGATAAACAGCAGAAAAGGAGAGATCTCTGGGATGTTACTGGTCAGAGTGTAGGCGATGGACTTCTTCAGGTTGTCAAAGATGAGACGACCTGAGGAGAACAAACGCCAGAGTGAGGAGAGACCAAGAGAGTCTGGTGAATGTACACTTAGTCAATATTCATTCATCTGCGGCCATAATCTTTCAAACCAGCAATCATACTGTATACTACTGTACATGAGGCTGTTTAAAGGGAAACTAAACACAGGGTCAGAGACTTAACTCCGCTCACAACTGCAACTCAAACAGGCTCGCAAACATGGGAGATGCCCGGAGGCCTTTTAAGAGACGCCCAGTGGGTGTGAACAGACATTGATTGACAGCACCAGTAACGAACAGCGAGCTTGGCAAACGATGTGAGTTTTGTATCGGAGCGGTCCGGGTCCTGATGTGAGGTTTGCAGCTGAGGAAGTCGTACAGCACTAAGTCTAGTTGGTTACTTACATGTCGTGTTTTTTTTTTTTTATATTTACTTTGCAAATATATGTATAAAACCTTTGCTTTAGTCTACAGAAGAGCAAGAGCTTATGATGTATTTTCTAAAATTATAAATGAAACACTCGCCCCTGACACAAGTTTTGAACCTGTGATCACGTGGTGGTGACGGTTTTCCAACTCTCCACAGCAGCGATGTCAGGGGAGGAGTTTAGATAAACTATCTGGGCGGGCTGGTCGTGTCAACTCACTCAGCGTGTACTGAAAATGCACTGACAGCATATGACCATGGTGGCAGTACAGTCGTGGTTTTACACATACAGTAACTGCAAAATGAGCAAGTTTGGACAAAAATGTCCAAAAAAGGCCTGGAAGATAGTAGATAATTTAATTTTGACCCCATATACACAGTCTGACAGTGAAAGAAAGGTGATTCTGCATTTAGTTTCTCTTTAAAAACACAAAATTTTCTTAACGCTTTAAAATTCCTATGTTGCTCCATTTTATTATGTGTTCATCTCTTGATAAAAACAAACTGGTAATATGAAAGATAGTAAGAAAAATGGAACACTATAAGTCAAACTTGCCCTGATAAAGGCCCAGCAGGCCGAAACGTAGTGATGGGCAAAGCGAAGCCCCATGAAGCAGCAAAACGTTTGAACCAAATGTTTCGAAGTTCCGAAACATGATTCGAAACCCTCCCAGCAGTGACCTCTAGTGGTGAAGTGCCATTATAAGATTCACGTCTGCGTGTGTGACATGGATGACTTTCTGTTTGTAAAATAAAAAGTTTAATAAAAGCTATAAAATATTATTTGTTGACAACTCAATGATTGTTAATTCCAAATAAAATAAGTTCACATAAGCTGTTTAGCTATAATTTGGTGCAAATAATCTTGGTTTTATAAACATTTTCTCTATATTTTACCTTAAAATAAAAACTAAATTAATCTTTCATAAGTGTATGTTTGCTAATATCTGTAACAAAAGCACTAATGCACAAATGCAGAAATATTGAATTATTCCTATTGATGGATGCTTTTCTAATTATCTTTTTGAACACTACCTGGCAATATAGCCTACCGTGTTATGATGTGTGTCTATTGAATGTTATTACTGCTAAATATGTGTTGGTGTACAGTATATAACTAAACTTTATAAACTCCTAACAAACAGTCTGGTTAACTACTATCAAATATCACTGCCAAAATCACTCTCAAAATCGCTAAAACTCTCGCCTCTCACTAACCCATATAATACATCCATGGGATAGACGCTCTAACTTTTCATTTAAACCTTTTGAAGTGAGTTGGCAAGGCTTGTCCTGCTCCGTGGTTCGTTCAAAACACTGTCAATCAAACTCCTGTTCGAACCACAAGCTCCCTAGTGAAACACTCGCGAAACTGCTGCGGTTCATGAAACACTTAGGTCACGTGACTGGGGTTTTGAATCATGTTTCGGAGCACTTTGGAACTGTTTTGAAACGCCCGTTTCATTGGCCCATCACTACCGAAACGCATTTTTTAACACTTTGTCATGTGTAATAAAGGTTTTTGTAAAAATCCCTGAGTGCCTCGGTTCCCTGTTTTGCTTTAAGAAGACTTTTATCCCAAGCCTGAAGAGCACCAGGGTAATTTACATTTGGACACACTCGTGCAGCATTACAGTTGTTCTTTCATATTTTTTATATTTTGATCAAAGACTCGGACTTGACTTGGACTCAAGGCCTAGAGACCCAGACTTGACTCTGACTCGTGAACATCTCAAGTCTTTCACATATAAATATTTCAGCACTTTCAGTTCAATTCTCAAACACTTGAGACTCACTTGGACTTGCAGCTAAAGACTTGAGCCTTGACTTGAGGAAAAAACAATTGAATTTTGTCTAAAACTTAAACTCAAAGTCAGCTTCTTTGCAATACATTTACCCAAAGGTACAAGTAGATTATGCTCATTTGCAATATCTTTAGACGTCTGAAAAAGTGAAAAGATAAATTACTGTCATAACATGTTTGAAAACAGAGGAGCTGATCCATTCTTTCTGTACAGTTTCCAGAATGACAGCATGTTTTCCTGATTTGCCTAAGAGCTAAAACCGCTCATTGTTTCATGTCGTATTTTGCCTGTTAAATATGTACAGCTCCTCTCTGCCTCGTCTTCATGTCGTCGGCTGTTTTTTTTTTTTTTTTTTTTGCATTTCAAAACCTAAGCGACGTCTTTTAAGTTTGCCGCCGCTAACTCTCACCGGAGCTCGTGGTGCAGTCCCGGTTTTCCGCTGCTGGAGTCGCATTGTTCAGATCTGAGGCTGTAAATATGCACACCAGCGCTAATGCTAACAGCGAGGAAGGGTCTCAGGTGGACCAGTAAAGAGAGAGAGAGAGAGAAAACCGGAGGAGTCCCTGGTTTAAGCTGCGCAGCATGTTTGTGAGTTGTTTACAAAGTGGTACTTGGATTCGCAAACAGCAGCTGCTTATAAAACCTTTACAAGTCAACTGACTCTGTGCACAGAACGCTGGCTGGCTTGTTATATTCAAAAGAGCTAACTTATAAGAAGTATTTAAGTTCAGTTCCTATTAGTTTGTAGGAGATCTTTAGCAAGCTCTTCCTACACAAGATGGCTGCCAGAGCTGGACATTTGTTGCTATAAGTTGCCGTGGCTACTATCTGTCTAGTCATTATAATTACTCAATGGCTTATTGCAGAATCAAATTTAATTGAATTTATTTTTAGAGTAGGGAAAGTAAGCATTTGACCCATGTTCGTTGTGTGTATTTTTTTTAAGATATAAATAAGTAGGCTTTCTCTTTTCCACTAAAAACTAAATTGTAATTACAGCACTTTGTGACAAAATCATAACCTGGCTCATGCTAGATGGATCTGTGTCATCCACAGTATCCATCTGGAACTTGACTCGCTGAAAGTGTTTGGACAAAGGTGGGACGTTTACTGGAATACGTCGAGCTGATTAGGTGAGTGACCGACCTCATTTATGCTTAAATGAACCGTGTGTAAGATTTTGATGTCAGATTGTGTCCAAAGGTACAAGGTCAACATGTCCAAATATACTATTATTTTTACTGAAAGTCATGGTAATTCTGAGTTATTCTTACTTAACCCTCTGACACCTATGGGGACCGTTTGTGTACATTTTGCAGTTTTTTTTTTTCATTGTTGAAAAAAAATGGGTTGTCTTGGGGTTAGAGCCATGAAACTTTCCAGGTAATGTTATTTTTGATCAAATTAAAAAATGCCACCTTCAGACCTCACCTAGCCCCGCCCACTTCTTGGCTACATTTTTTGCCTACACTCATCACCAAAAGAACCGTTTGTGCCCCATTGACTTCCATTATAAACTCACTTTTTCAGCCTGGTGTAATACAGACATTAAATAATGTGAGATCATGAAATACCATCTCATCCTAAGCTTCTGGGTTGAAAATTAAAGAATTTGACATTTTTCGTGAGTTGAGACCCCTGGACCCCCAGGGGCCCCTATGGTATTTTATAAGGAAGTTTTTGTAAAGCACTCCTGAGCCCTGTACTACGAAGCTAGATTTGGGGTTTAGCGAGGTAAGTTCTGGGTTAAACCTGGTCTGGCGGTCCTACGAAACTGGATCACGTCCTATCGGGTTAGATCTCTATGGCAACATGCGGCAAACTCATAACCTGCTCCGGACCAAGATAAGTTCCCGAATAAGTTAAAAAGACGAGGCGCTGGCCAATCAGAGACGAGAATTAAGCCGTTTGTAAAGAGGGGGAGAGAGAGAGATGAGAGAGAGCGGCGGAGAAATGAGGAAATGTGAAAGTTACGGCGTTTTATATCAATGCGATGCGCACGGCATGTAACCTATTTATTAAGAGCAGGATGAGATCTTAATAGTGACTATAGAATCCTGTTTAATCTGTGTGATGATTAATAAATTCTTTCATTGTCAAGAAATAATTAATGACTGCACCTTGTGCACATTTGGCTGTGGATTTTTACGCATCACTTTGACTCAGATAAAGGACACAGCTCATTCAGACTAAACGGTCGATTTATTAAATGTTTGTCATGTCTGCACATTTGTGTTTTAGTCTGTTATATCGATGCAGGACATTTAAATGAACTCTGCAGCGTAACTGTGTCTGTGATTGGCTGATTAAGCGCAGACTTCATTTGAAGCTGCAGCGCGTTTCCTTCTTAGATTTTAATACTCGTATTTCGCTTCATGATTGACGTTTCCTCACGTTTGAAGTCCGCAACTCGATTGTTCTGATTGGTCAGTTTGCGTTAACCACGCCTCTGCTCCGTGAACGCGCACGACTTCATTGAGAAAATCCAGGGTTAACAGATCCAGTTGTGAACTCGTTTCGTAGGACAGCTTATCAAGAGAGGCTCATATCTGGGTTAGTCAACCCGGGTTAGAGAAACTTATCCAAGATAAGTTCAGCGACGTTCGTAGTACAGGCCTCTGTTCTATACATGATCCCTGTGTAATATTGGAATTTATGATCAGGGCTCAAATGGTCTGAATGTGTTGGTGATGAGTCAGGGGAGAGGCCTGAAGTGTTTGAGGGCACACAGATGAGTAAAAATGTGAAAATGAACATGTTGAAAAAAAGAGTGAAAAAATGTCTAATAAAAAACGACATTCATCTTTTGACCTAAAAACTAAATTAGAACAATTTCTTGAAAAGGGGGGTTGCAATTCCTACATAAATAGTATGTTCTCCAATATTTTATATTTATCACATTCAAAGTAGAGCCATCAGCACTACACAACTAACAATACTTGCAATACAGTGTGCACCTGCACAGAGTGCCAATGTTTATGTTTACCTTCCAGTCAAAACAGTCACACTCTGCAGCCTTTGATCACACTTTTTTTATAACAGCCAATCACATTCACTGTTTTTTGTTTATACTTTGGCAAGCAGCTGTTGTGGAATGCTTGGTGTTGGCCTCAACCTCCGACCAACACAAGTATTCCCTAAACTACACTTTATTGGCTGCTGGGGAAACCAGAGTACCGGAGGAATCACTCAGACGCGGGGAGAAACATTCAAAATGCAAACTCCACACAGAAAGGTCCGGGCCATGTGGGAGTCGAACTTGCAAACTTCTTGCTGTGAGGCCAGAGGGCTATCCCTCTGCCACCGTGCCGCCACATGAAGAAACACTAAGTATGTCCCGCCTCAAATTTTGACACCAGGGCCACCCATTATGGCCTGGTGTCAAACCATTATGCCATTTGTCGCATCTCAAGGCCAGATACAGCATTCAAGTTTTTTGGGTTTTTTTTACGAAGAGGTGATTCAGGTAATTTTAAAGTATACTAATATGCAAGTGCACGTTGGTGCACTGTAGCAGAGTGGTTAGAGCTCTGGCTTCCCAATAAGGAGATCGTGGATTCACTCCTGGGTTGAACCATTACAACATCTCATGATTTCTCTGCGGAGTTTGCAAGTACCCCGTATCACGGTGGGTTTTCTCTGGGTACTCCGGTTTCCCCCCAGAGTGAATGTTTGTCTGTCTAACCCTGCAACGATTGGTCACTGTCCAGTGTGTTCCCCGCCTAAGGCCCAAAGTCACTGGGATAGGCTCCAGTCACCCGCGACCAACGGGAACAAGCGGTAGAAAAGTAAAAAATATAATATTTTTTTCATTGATAAATAAAAAATAATAATTGTATTAGTTTATGCAAGTATACTAATACTTGTATTACCATGCAAATATACTGGATTCCTGGATGTGGAGCCAACCTTCCAGAAAACCTATAGGAGTTGTCTCTTTTTGGCTCAGCTAAGACGCTGATCACAACGCTCATAGCTCAGAGAAAGTATCTGCTACATTCACCTGCTGCCATTGTCCAGGAGGGTCAGTCTTTATCTGGGGATCAGGAAGGAAGAAGCAAAGACCGAGGGGTCTTCCAAACAAAGAAAGTAATGTTTTCTCTGCGAGAAACAAAACATAGTTTGGACTTAGCGCACATTGCCACAACCATGTGTGCAAGTACCACAAACTCCTCCTGCAGCAGCAGCTACACTGCAAATGCTTGAACCTGTTTTACTTGTTTGTTTATTGGAGTTAATTTTGATAGCCTTTAAAGTTCTATTTTAAACAAATAATTGGCATTGTATTTGATTATATTTTCATACATATATTGGAATTTGTTTGACCAAACATTGTGTGTTATTTTCCCCATTGAAATGCATGTAAATCCCTATGTTATCCATTTAATCTGACTTTTTCTCACTACACAATAATGCATCAAAATGAATGTTGTTATAAATTATTGACATATGTGAGGGTCTAATAACATCAACTCAAATAATCCACTTCAGACTTTTATTTTTGAAAATGTTGCATATTTTGTGTTTTTGGCATTCAAAAAAATGACAACTTTTGGACCTAAATTGGCCTATAACAAAAAAATTTAAATAAACTTTGATTTTTTATATATATATTTGGACAGAAGACAAGCTAACGAAAAAAATGAGCCATTGAAAGTAGAAAAAAAATAAAAATAAGTATTATTTTATAGCCCATATGTGTGTCGGGAACCGTTTGTGACACGAAGGTTACGAGTGTGACCTTTTTTCAAAAATGGCTGTCACTCAAAACACAATAATGCATCAAAATGAATGTTGTTATAAATTATTGACATATGTGAGGGTCTAATAACATCAACTCAAATAATCCACTTCAGACTTTTATTTTTGAAAATTTTGCATTTTTTGTATTTTTGGCATTCAAAAAAATGACAACTTTTGGACCTAAAATGGCCTATAACAAAAAAATTTAAATAAAATTTGATAATTTTTTTATATGTTTAGACAGAAGACAAGCTAACGAAAAAATGAGCCATTGAAAGTAGAAAAAAATAAAATAAGTATTATTTTATAGCCCATATGTGTGTCGGGAACCGTTTGTGACACGAAGGTTACGAGTGTAACCTAAAATATCTATGTGTCAGAGGGTTAAAAAAGCAATGGACATGATGTCCCTTTGTTGATGTTTACATTTAGTGTTTTGATTGTCAAGAGGATTATCCAATCAGAAAGCAGAATGATCCTCACGACTCTCTCAGTTGGGTTTTTTTAGTTTAAACTGATGTTGCACCGTGACACAGACACAACTGTCTGTGATAGGCTCCTGCACTTGTTTCCTCACAGTTCTCATTAGGCTCCTCCCACGATGCATTAAAATGCAGTTCCTGGGAAAGAACCATGACAAAGAGTCTGAGAAAGTGACTTACTGGTTATTACCCATGATTCTTAGCACATCTTGTTCCTGATCGGTCAGTAGCCTACACCGCTAATGTATGGGCCATTTTACACTCTGGCAACCCAAGTTAATTTGTGATTGTAATACCCATTTTTAACCAGTCACAGCAACGATTCATAATGGTGTACAGTGGTCCCTTGCTCTAACTCTATTCACTTTCCGCGGCTTCGCTGTTTTGCGGATTTTTTTTAGTGCAATTTTGCTTTCTTTTTTTTTTTTTTTTTTTTTTACAGTGCGCTGTCCTATTAGACGTACGCTGTAAGCGTGCTTTCTCTCAAACACACTGTTTGAGGACCGTGTGACATCGCAGCATTCACAGGCGACAGCACAGAAGCTCTTTTTTACCTAACCCCCGCGATAAACGAGGGACCTCTGTATCCAATGTCTGTGTGGGATAGCACAAGTGTCACATACACTGCTCTTCTTTAAAAAAGTGTGTGTACTTCTCTCTCTCTCTCTCCCTCCCTCCTTCTCTCTCTTTGTCTACGAGCAAAACAAAGCCTTTTGCAAACAAGCGGCAACTCAAAAAAAGCGCGTTGGGGCCAAAAACGTTGGTCCCCGTCAGCTTTGAAAATATTCCGTGTCAAAATACACTTTAACGCACAAATTTGGACACTTAAAACGATGTCCGGTCTGAGCGCAGCATAAAACTCAGATAAAGCTGGGAAAGTGTGACAGCTGCAGGAACTCAATTGTGAAGAGAAAAGAAGATGTTAATTCATACCATTATAATTCTGTGAGATTTGCATTGTGCCTGACAAGCTTCTCCTCATCTTAACATGAATCCATTATTCATTCACTAACGCTCGGTGGGAGTAGTTACATCTGTTTGCCCTGAGGCTGAATGTCTGAATATTGCCTGCCACTCCAGCCCTTATTACCCCTCCGGCCATCATCAATCATAAAATCACATGAAACTCACTTTTGTCACACGTACAGCACTGACTGGTAAACAACACACACTCTGCATGGACGTTTTGGACAAAGGACAAACTGATGCTGCTGCAGAAGCCAGAATATTACAGAATGTCCGTTTAAATACAGAAGATGGAAGTCTGTTTAAAATAAGGAACGGTAAAAGGTCATAAGGTCAAGAAGTTACATTCAGTTAAATCTTTGGAGAGGGAGAGAGAGAGAGAGAGAGAGAGAGGAGAGTGGGAAGAGATAGAGAAAGCGGACAAGAGGATAAAGCAGAAAGAGAGAGAGTAAGAAAAAAGAGAAAGGAGGAGAGTGGAGAGAGAGAGGCAGACAGGAGAGCGTGAGAGAGGAGAGAGAGAAGAGACGAAAGAGAAAAGGGAGAGAGAAAGTGATGATAGAAAAAGAAAAGAGAGAGAGAGTGAGGAAGAGAGGGGGTGGTGAGGGAGAGAAAATCAAAAGAGAGAGAACAAGAAAGAAGAGAAAGGGCGGACAGAGAGAGAATAGAAAGGAGAGAGAGGAGAGAGAGAGAGTGAGAAGAGAAAGAGGAAGTGACTAGATAGAAAAGCGAAAGCAAAAAGAGAGAGGGGGTGAGAGGAGAGAGTAGAAAGAGAGAGAACAAGAAAGAAGAGAAAGAGAGGAGTGAGAGAGGGATAGAGGGAGGAGAGAGGAAAGCAAGATGAGATAGAGAGAGAGGAAGAGATGAGAGTGGAAAAGGATAGACAGCTGTGTTATTAAACTGCTGCTAAAGTCAAAGCCACAGCTCACTTTAGTTTGGATCATTTGCTGATTTTGCCTAAAACAAATAAGAGCTGTGTTGTTGATGCTAGTGGATGTATGCATATACATATCTGCATTAAAAGATATATTTTTGTTAATATTTAATTTTTGTTTTACATATATTAAATTTATACATACATATTTTGAGCTGTATTATTAAGCAAAATATATTTAATTGTATTTACTTTGATTTCTGGATATTATTTTACGTTTGTTATATTTTTACGTTAGTGTCACATTAAGAGAGAGCTTGAGCTTTGGTGGTCAAACTAACCAACAGCGACATTTTGTACATGCAGCAAAGAACTCTGGGTAATACACTTCAGCAAAGTCCACTTCCATGCGATCTTCATCGAAGTGCAGATAAAGGGAAGAGGGCGGGCTAGAGGCCGTTTGTGGAGGGTGGATATTGGGACAGGGCCAATGTCTTATTTGCACTTCAGGCAAGTTGGAGCGATATGAAGTTCTTTCCTGACCAACCAGCCCCTCCTACGTTCTGTTCAAATGCAAAAGTGTTTGGAACCAAAGACAAAACCAAAACTAGGACGATTCAATCTCAACACGGTCAACAGCTGCTTGTGCACCTACACCTCAAATAAGTACAGAATGAAACACATAAGTTTAAACTCTGACCTTCTTCGACTCCGGTCACGATGGAGGCAAAGTTGTCGTCGAGCAGGATCATGTCGGCCGCCTGTTTGGATACGTCGGAGCCGGTGATCCCCATGGCAACGCCGATGTCCGCCTTCTTCAGAGCGGGAGAGTCGTTAACGCCGTCTCCGGTCACCGCCACGATAGCTCCCTGCGTATAAAGAGTAGATTAAACATGCTGGTTTGATCATATAGAAAAGTGCAGACTGCTGACTATTGCCATTCCAAAATGAGCATAATCCCAAACGAAATGCAAATGGAATTGTACTAATCTTATGTATAAACCTATGTTTGACTTTTTTTTAGACTTTACTACAAATACTATAACTGCTACTACTCCAAAAATGTAAAAGAATGTTTGCCTTCTGTAAAGGTTGGCATCAACCCACTCAATCTGAAAAAAAGCGGACTTAAAATTTGGGACTCGACCCAAACACACACATATTAAAACTACTTTAAAACTGTTGTTTTGTGAGCTGCTGCAGCTTGTGGAGGCGCACCTCGTGAGCGCTTGGTTCCAGTCTGGGCCAACAGTGTAATACTCATATGCGTGCTTTGCTTTCTAACACACTGTTTGGGTATCATGGCATCAGCAGCACTCACAAGTAACAGCACAGAAGCTTTTTGAAGCATTGTCAATGCTATGGTCGTTTTCCAGGTGAGAATGTACAGTTTATGATGATGACTTTGTAAAAATGATGCTGGAGCATCATTTGTGTAATAAGTATGTGTCCATGTTGATTTATGGATAATGGTGAAGGCTAAGTTTGTGAAACAAGGCGACAGAAAAATACGGAGCATTTGAACATTGATTTAGACCCTACCCAGGGAAATTTGCCGAACTTCTCATTGCACAACCCGACCGGTCCATGGCCTGGGTTATGGGTCTATGCATCCTGTTCATCACTAGTTAGCACTCTTAGTCTCACAGCGAGAAGGTCACAAGTTAAACCCTGGTCTCTGCCTGGGTGGGTTTCCTCTACTCCGGTTTCCCACATCAAGCCAAAGCAGAACCCGAGCCACGCTAAATTAATGGTGCTCACTGCACCTATGAGATGCTCCAGATGCCCTTGAAGAGGTGTTCAAGCTCTGTTTATCAAGGGCTACAAGTTGAAAAAGAACAGTCTGAGCCATATAAAAGTGAACACAGTGAAAAACTCAAACGTGACAAAAAGTTGAGTCACAAAACACAAGTTATACCAAGTACTAAGATCAAAATTGACTTTAAAAAGGACATTTCATATCTTTGTTCTTTGGGGGTAAATTACTTTAATCTTAGACTTAATTTAGTTTCAGTTATAGGCTGTTCAGCTGAATTTAAACCAAAGGAAGTCCTATTACTTGGACTACAAAAACCGTCATGGATGTAATTTGAAATCTTAACCATCAGTCAAATCCTGGGCAACAGTATTTTACCATCACCAGATGTGAGCTCAATGAATTATGCCACTGTGAGGAGCTTTGAAAGAAGAAGTTCAAAGCTTTATGAATCCTCCTTATATCAATATTGCCACTACACCATCACTTTACTGTCACATTATCAGGATGATCTTTAAAACCATTTACATCCTAAACCAACCAATATACAGTACATTCTTTTCTTTAAAACGTCACTTCAAACTCGCTGTGGCAGATGAAAAGAAACGTATTCTGCCACGTGAAGCAGTGTGAAGCGTGGCACGACCTCAATATATATAGACTTGAACATTGCAATTAATGACAGACGTGAAGCGGAGATATACGAGTACAGTTCATTTAGAATAATTTATATGTGAATTTAAATATAGCACGTCTATAGGCAGCCGCAGTGAAGACGGAGCTGAACAAAGACCAGAAGCAGAAGCAGGAGCAGCCTATAGAAAGTGCACGGCCTTAAGATGAACATTATCACAGCTCATTCAAGGACTTAAACTTCGGCTAAAATTAGACTGTGTTGCATAAAGATGATGTACTTAACCCAGAGTCGACGGGATGGTTTAAGTGTGTCAGAAGGTTTGTAATATTTAAGCTAAAGGCTGTGGGGAAATGTATTCTCTCTGTTTGATGTTATGTTGTTCCTCTTCCTTCATCTAGCCTCATTTAGTCGACCAAAGAAATTCATGGTCGACTAAAATCTTGTCCATCGGCACGGTGGCAGAGCGGTTAGCGCTCTGGCCTCACAGCAAGAAGGTCGCGGGTTCGATTCCCGCTCAGGCCCGGACCTTTCTGTGTGGAGTTTGCATGTTCCTCCTCGTGTCTGGGTGGTTTCCTCCGGGCACTCCGGTTTCCCCACCAACTGATAACATGCATGTTAAGGAACACTTGGTGGTAGTCGGAGGTTGAGGCGCCAGGTGTTAGGTGAATCGCCTCCGCTGAGTTGCCCCAGGGCAGCTTACTATCACTGAGTGAGGAGGGGAGGGGTTCATCTCACTGTGAAGCGCTTTGTGACTCTGTGTCTGTGAAATGCGCTATACAAATAAAGATTACTTACTTACTTACTTACTTACTTACATCGACCGATTATTCAACTAAAAGGAGTGTGTCCAAAGCTCTGAAGCTAAAAAGTATGTTTTGATCAGACCATTTAACCCAAAATGGCTCAAAAAGACTAAAATTGGTTTTAGAGTTCACGAAAAGCCAATAATGTATACAGAAAATGAGTCTGACCGTGTGTTTATGAAAAGAATGCAGATAACATCCCAAATCTTCAGCTAACTTACTTCTTTTATTGTTCAACACATTCACAAGTTAAAGAAAAGCCGTTGAAATTAATGGTATTTTTCATAATATATGAGAATATTTTAAGATTTGCCAATAAAATTATTTCTTATGTACAGAGGCATTTTTGCAGATTTCAAGTTAGGATGAATGCATATTTTTTATATGTTAAGCAAAAACAAGATATTTTATGCTTGTTCTAATGGCAATCTTGATTTAAACTAGTCTAAAACTTTAATCTGTTGAATAGGGCTTCTTTCAGGCTCAGATTCAGATTGGTCCACTAACAATGCATCGACCGATTATTTGACTAAACGACTAAAGAACTGCAGCACTAGCCTCAACAAATCTATGTTTTTATGATGTTATTAACCTAATTCTGCGCTGTATAGCTGGTAGAATTCAGTGTCTGGATTTATTTTAAATTTTGCTGTATCTGTTTGAGATCGCCCCAAGAGGTAAACAGGAAGTACTTTCCAACAAAAATTGGTGAAGTAAAATAAGGTGAATAGGTTGAGCAGCAATATTTTCTGTGCTTATTTCATGTTTATGAATTATCCATCCAGTCGAACTGACAAGGCCAGTACTGATGGTAAAATGACTTGTATACAATATTACCATGTTATTAAGTTAAAACAGCTCTGTGCATTGGCATAACCGTTCACCTCAAAATATACCATTACAAGTTGCTTACAGTACATTGCGTTCATTTATAGAAAGCTACCAACCTTGCTCCTGTCGACTGAAGCTGAATAAATGTTTTCATGACTTTTTTTGTATCTTTTTAACCTTACTGCAGCTTACGTTTCTTTTTGTTTATCAAGCAATTTTCGTTAATAATGTCTACTTCATGTCAAACTGGACGTTACCTAAATAAAATTAATCCACACCAGACTCATTCTAAACATTTCTGCAGAGTGGCTGACACTCTCGCCTCACAACAAGAATCTCAGGTTTCTCAGGTTTGACGTTCTGTGTGGAGTTTGCATGTCCCTCCCCGTGTCTGGGTGGGTTTTCTCTGGGCACTCCGGTTTTCCCCATCAACCAATAACATGCAGGTTAGGGTAATATCCTCCAGCTACGGTATTCCTGACCAAGCCTAGCAAGAACATCTGGAGATGGGTCCCCGAGCGCTGCACTGCGGCGATCACTGCTCCTTAGGAGATGCTCCAGAGGCACTGAAGGATGGGTCAAATGCAGAGGACAAATTTCCCTGCGGGGACAATAAAGTGTACCTTAACCTTAACTTCATGCGCTGATCCCACATGCAGCTCCGCTCTGTTCTGCCCAGTTCCAACAGTTGGAGTGGCAGCACAGAACTGTTGTCAATAAGGACCGTTCCACATCCTCTGTATCAGCTGCGAAGGTCTCCGCCTCAGCTCCGTCTCTCCATCGCCGTCTGACCAAAACATGGATCTAGGCTATTTTCTTCTCCGCCCGAGTCCGGCCTAGTCAATCTTCGCAGATCAGAACGCACCAAACAGGAAAAAGAAAGTGAACTGTGTTTGGATTTACTAAGTAAAATCACACACGTACTGATATGATCAGATAACAAAAAGTTTGTAGTTTACATAAAGTTTCTTTGATATTTGGACACAGCAGACTGTTAACTACAGACTATGTCACTCACACATGGACAGGACAACCTGCTCAGATCAAAGCCTCTTTACCCTCAGCGGAGGAAGAAAACATGTCCTGCTGTTGTGATCTCATGAAACACAGGAGTTGTCTGTGCTCCTGATATAGTTAATTGATCTTCAACGAGAACTTTTATTTCACAAACTCGTGTTTTTGGCGCATGCTCTTCTTGAGCTCCTCGGAGCTATGCAGCCCTGCGGAGCGGACTGGAGCGGAGACAGTGGGCGAGGGGTCGGAGGAGGCTGTCGGAGGAGGACTGAGGCGGAGCAGAGCTTCATGTAGTGAGATCAGTGCGTCAGAAGACGAGAGAGGAGGACTAAGCATTTCATTCCAAATGCCCAGTATTAAACATAACAAAAAGTTCATCTACTGTATTTGAGAAAATCTGGCTTTGAAAGATTTTTCATCCGCTCATTTGACTTTATAACTAAATCCTGGAAGAATATAAACCATTTTCTCCGCAGTATTTTAGAGCTGTAGTATTACTTTCTGTTGTTTGTTTCCATTTAAGGTTTTTAACTTTGTTATTTTTATAAATAACGAGAGAAAACAATAAATAATTAATTATAACTGAATCATCTCCCGTCCTTCTCCTGTTACTTTAATGTGTTTTTGCGTATTATTTGTCTCATTATTGATCTCTCACATGCTGTTTGTTTTGATTCTGAGCCTCACGTGCGTCTCAGCGTCGATCACGTCTCTTTTCACTTCCTGGTTTTGTTTCGCTCAATTCAACCGAGCCGAGACCGACATTTCCAACCAAACCAGATTTTGACCTTTTGGACTGGATCAGAGATTGTTTGCGTTCACAATTACCCGATCGAACCGAACTATCCAGGCAAACATATCCTGATCCAAATCAAAAGTGTATTGTGAATGCAACCTAAACTGTTGATGAGAGACACTGTTAGAACATATTTTACATAATACGTCCACTTTAAAAGAAAAAATAAAACACATTTGTGCTTGTTTCTGTACTTTCCACATCTCTAGAGCGGTGACGAGCTGTGCAACACTCAGATCACCTTCCTCCACATCCACACCTCGTCAGTCATGAGTCCTGGAGCTGGTGCACAAGTCGCATCTCTGCTGGAGGGTCTGCCACCTGCTCGTTTCCATGGAGAGCTTATTACTTTGGCAGGACTGCGGCACGGAGAGGCGTAATGTCCCCTGTTCTCCGCGGTACAGTTCTACATGAATGGGCCTGGGAGACTCCTGGATGTGTGCCGTTTCTGTTTAGTATAAATGTGGGACTGACAGATAAAACCGGAGCCTTTTCAAACCTCCAGCTCTATTATGTACAGTCAGGACAGCTCACACAATGTACATGTTCACTTCTGTGCAACTGGAAGGTCATAAATATTGAAATGACATGTTTTCTGAGTTTGTAACCAACAGTGTCCCTCATCATGGAACAAGTTTGTGTTTTCCTTTGCTAAATGTGTAAAAATAATACAATATGTCTCCAATATCTGTGATGTATTATGTGGAATACACTTTACTGAGCGTCATACCAGTGTTCTTTCATTGTTAGATTAGCCTACTCAAAGTTGTTTGGAGTGATTGATTTATGCACGTTTTGATGCCAAAATAATATTGTGTTTTATTACGTTTTTAGCACAGACAATGCCCTGTTCTCTAACTTTCTAACTTAACTCTAAACTTTTTAGATCGAAACCCCCAAATTAATAATGTAATGAACTTGCAAACCCCACACCAAAAAAAAATAAATGTCTGTCATAATTTTAAGTTGGAAAACTATTAAAATTGAGTTGAAATTCATATATTTTAGTAGTTTATTGTTTTTATGTGCGGCCTCATAGCAAGAAGGTCCCGGGTTTGACTCCTGGGCCGCCCGGGACCTTTCTACGTGGAGTTTGCTTGTTCTCCCCGTGTCTGATTAGGTTTCCTCCAGGTACTCTGGTTTCCTCCTACAACTAAAAACATGTCTATTATTGCCTCCCCTGACCCCTTCCCAGGGCTCCCCTGCAAAAGAGATTCTGAATCTCAGTGGGACTTCCCTTGTTAAATAAAGGTCAATCAATATGACCAAAATTCAGTCAAACATGCTGCTTTCACTTAATAAAATTGATTAAATATCAAGTCATACTTGTAAAATTACAGCTTAAAATCATCTCGTGACCCCAAGATTTAGTTTTGCGATCCCCAAAGGAGTCCTGACCCCCACTTTGGGAACCACTGCTCTGACTAAGGTTAAAGTTTATAAGGGACAATGTACACTTATATTGAGCACACCACATTCCATATTTACAGCCATTTCCCGTCTATTGTCCTGGTAAGAGAAGGGAGGCACTACTGGATGTACAGTATTTTAGGTGTTAGAGGAAACCTACACAGACATGAGGAGAACATGCAGACTCCACATAGAAAGGTTTCCGGGTCGTCTGGGAATCAAACCCAAGACCTTCTTGCTATGAGGTCAGAGCAGTCACTGCTGCGCCGAGGTGTCACTAACTTGATCTAAAACATAGGAAGAACAAATTATTTTCTCTGTCTTACATTATAAACAACTGTTCTGAATGTGATTGTGTCATAAGTCCAGATGGTGAGCAAGAGACAGTTTATAGAGGAATTATCAACGTCACTTTCCGCTCTACTCATTTGCAGAAAGAGACACTGTCCATCTAGTTGGCTACGGAAACTACTTTGATTAAAACAAAACGGGACGAGAACAGCTGTTAGGATCAGGTTTGAACCAGTCTCACAGGAGATGATCGTGCTCTGATAACACATCCCACTCTATAAATATCATTGCATTTTACCATAACATATATAAAACGTCATTTCACACATTTTCAATCTGGTGATTTCTGTCAGTGAGACCTATTCACATTTTGTATTACAATAAAACTGCATTTAAACATGATTCATTTATTCTATTGGCCTGGAGAATGTTGCGATTTCACGTGAGCCTTTTCGATCCAATCCACTCAACATTATTGACTTTCATAAGATCTGTACAAGTTCTAAACAAAAACTAAAAGAACATATCTGCTTTGTATCCATTATAGTTTGATGGTGAGGATCCACTTTTCGATATATTTACTTTACTAATGTGCTAAAGTGGAATAAAAAGCAGCAGACTAGTTGAAACTTCCATAACTCTGGTCTGTCTCTGTCAGTTTTGTGCCCTGCTTCACCACATGGAGTTCTGCTGCTGCCAATCGAACTGGGATCACCACTGTTACAAATCTCACAGTTTCCCAGTGACTCCTGCCAAAACCTTGTGCTTGTTGTTGTTGTCCATAACTCTGAGTCTACTTCCTTTTTCTTATTAGCAACATTTTTTAATATTGTTTGGGCGCTAATTTGAGATCCTCTGATGCAACCTTAGTATATTTTTGACAAACTTCTCCCATGACAGAAGTAAATAGCAGTAACTTTGGGATCATTCAAACATCTAGAGTACTTTCTCAAACTGTGGTGTGTGTACGACTGGTGGTATTTACTGTTTGCTTGACTTAATGTACAAATTATTCACAATTTTAATCTTTCAAAGTCATGATATTCCTACTCAAGACGTCGCTTAGGACTAATCTGGACCTAGAATATTAATCCAAATTCAGGTGGTGCTTGTAAATCCACAGATGACAGAGTGGATATCGCTGTTGCCTCAGAGCGAGAGGGTTGTGGGTTTGATCCTGCTCGACCAGGGCCGTTCTGTGTGGAGTTTACATGTTCCTTCTCTCGTCTGGGTGATTTCCAGACACTTTGGTTTCCCAACTAACAACACGCAGGTTAGGGTCGGGAACCTCTAAATAATCATGCCAGCGACTCATGACCCTCACAGCAAAAATAAAAAAAATGTTTGCAATGATTCAAAGTTGTAAAATCATCAAAAGCTGGGTTTAATTATTAGACAGATTAAGCGGAAGAGAACTGAATTATTGTTTTTAATTGAGTGTTTAACCCGAGGGCTGCGTGGCCCGGTCCAGACAGGACAGTGCTTGTGTCCTGATTCAACAACAGTCTCACTAGATGGCGTACTTTTACCACGACACAAAAACAGCGTATTTTCACAGCTATTTTTAGTACTTATGTTACGCCGAACATTTAGCACAATATGAAAAAGCGTAAAAATGACACGAGGTTTCACAGCGTCAAAAAAGGACGAGTTTTGGTTGAAGCCACATGGGGACGTTTTCTTCAGGTGAAACCCGTAAGATTAGGCATAAAGTTACTAAAATGGGTAAGATTAGGTCTGGGGCTTGGGGCAGGTTAAGATTAGAATCAGGATTTCATTAACATTCATAAATAAGAACACGTCTTAACAAGCTCCATTGAAATGAATGGAGACTGACGCGTACTATAATTATGCAAAACAGCTGTGAACTCGTGCTAATCATACGTAATTTACATCTTGTGTAATGTTGTGGTAAATGTACACTTTCTTTCTTGAGATCGGGCTCCCTGATTCGGTCCATAGTCCACCTTTCTGTGATACAGAGCAATGTTTATAAACTTTGGGAGCCACTGGGTTAAAGAATGCTTGGTGGTCGGAGGTTGAGTCACCAGGGGTCTCATTTATAAAGCCTACTTACGCACAAAATGAGCCTCGAAAAGTACGGAGCAGTCTTTTACGTAAAACTTGGGATTTATAAAAAACAGCTTGAACGTGAAACATTACGTATCTCGCCGCACATTTTGGACGTTGCGTATGTGAGACAGACTTCACTTAAACACGGCTCAGAGGCAGGAGAGACATGAGAGGAGAGGACGGCATGTTTGAGGAACATTTGAAATGGGCAAACATGACTTTATTTAAAAAAAAACAAAAGAACAAAAATTTCAAATCGCTCATAAAGCTTATGTGGGTGCGCTCTTGTGCACGCTCTTACGTGCACGTGCGCTTCACGCTGAATGATCCCGCAGCAGCAGTATCTAGTCTCTATAATAAACGTTCACTAGACAGTCTGACTCGCGTTTAGGGAGCACGCGCGTCACACGCACGAGCCCGTGTCCCACCGTCTTTTCCTCAAGTCGCTGCTTCTTCCCAAACCCGGGCCACAGCGCAGACACGTCCTTTTACGCACACAAACCCCCGCGTGCATGTTGCTGCAGGCTTTACAAAAGCGATATGACTTTTCTCCCTTTCATGTCTGTTTAACGATCTTTACAGCTGCACCAAAGCATTTGTTCCGATAAAGTAGGCAACCAATGTGTTTAAAATGACAGTGTGTTTTCAGTGACAGTGTGTAAAAGTGTCTCAGAGAAGCAAAGATCACTCTTGAATCAACTTCCCCTGAGCCTGTGCGGCGTGTGCTGCTGCAGCGTCTCTTCTCTGCTCCTCCGTCTGCTCCTCCCTCTGTCAGTCAAACTCACTCATTATCAGCTTATGTTTATTTAAATCGCTCATTTGCGTATCCGTTTATGGCAAGACGGAAGTGTGAAGGGGGCGTGGCCAGAGGCGGGATCCTGGCCGCAGATTTCTGCTGCTCAGTAGAAAAAGAGCGCTTACGGAAGGTTTTATAAATCTGGATAATTTTTCACTCAGGACAAATCTCTGTTTTTTTTCGTAGTAGCTTTTCCAAGTAGATTTTTACGCACTCTTTTATAAATGAGACCCCAGGTGTTTAGTTGACTCAGTTCTGTTTGCTGACACTGAGCGTGAGGGGAGGTTGTATAAATGTGCCATATACATGTTAACAATATCATCATCAGGTTCTTGAGTTTTGTAGCATCAAAGATTGAGTTTGTAGCTCTTCTGTGTCACGTTTACAGTCATAAATCATCACCAGATTCATCTACCTTAAATGTAGCTCTCTCTGCAGCAGTAAACAAAGCTCTAATTGATTTCTTGACTTTAGAAATGGCCGACTGATAGTATGAAGTTGTGTGTGGACGAGTTTCTAAAGCATGAGATGTCAAAGTAAAGATGTAATCTCATGTTTAAAGGTCAAAATAGTAACAGAATTTGAGTTCATTAGATGTATTCTTCCCGTCACTAAATGGCACTCTCCTCTCTCACTCGACCTGAAAATTACTAGTTACAATCTCGCTGACAACACAGAAACAAAACAACAATTTTCTTGTCTAACCATTGTGGCTCACTGTGTTTCTGAAGCGTTATTGACAAGAACAACATGTGATTTAAGACATGTGTTTAGTAGAAAGAATGTACATTGTGGCACTAACAAAAACACTTAAAGGTGGTTGATGGATTCATAGATCTTCAAGACTTTGATCAGAAACAGTGTAGTTTTTATGAGAAATCTGTTTTAGGAGAAATGTTGAACTTTGTCATTGTTTATTTTCAGTTTGACTGACTCCACAAACTTGTCCCTGGCCGACAATCATCTGTCTCTGTCGCTCTTCCATCACTCATAACCCATCCTGACAACATCGCAGAACCAGTCTTAAAAGTGTTTACATCATCCTGACTCATCTGCAATTTGTCTTTTATACAAATTTGGTTTGTTCTTCAAAATAATAATGTGGAGAGAATAATTTAAATACTTACATACCGATAAGGGATACATAACTGGCCTCAAAAACTTGGAGAATTACCGATGTTCGATCATTGTGGCCTACTTTATTTCTGGAACATTTCTGACCAGGCAAACATCAGATTTAAGAAATGCTCACTACAAGGTTGTTAGGAAGTATTGTTATAGAAAACGTTTAGTATTTGTTACTAAGTATTTGTTACTAAGTATTTGTTACGTGTCTGCCAGACAGCTCCTACAGACTGAGGTGTGACATTTGCCATTTGGATTTCTTCCTTAAGGAGACTCATGTCTCTCTTAACAACTGACTGTGTGCATGTGATGTGTTCATTTTCAAAATGTCAGTTTTTAGCATTAACACCCAAATTTGTAAAGTATTTAAACACCAACAACTCACTGTCCACTCTCTGATGTTAAAGTCATTTTTCATTTTAAGACTGAGGTTGTGAAAACCTCATAGAAATGAACTGAACGGGAAATAAACATACCAGCAAGATGTTAGCATTTTTAAAAATAAACAAGCCAACTGATGGTCTGTGCACACAGTCATTTGCAAATGCATATACCTCTTACTGTAAATCCTCTTTGCTGCCAGGCATTTTCTATTGTATAAGTGTTAATGAGGAGGCTGGCCTTTCCACGACAAGAAAAGTTTCTCAAGGAGAAATGAGGACAGACTGAGAGAGAGATAGGGACCAGACTCGAGTGGTGGGACAATGGACGGCACAGGGACTAAATTACTTTCAATCATGCATAATTGTACTTTTGTAAATAAACTGTGTTTTGAGCTCAGATAACTTCCCCACAAATTTTGATTTTTCCACATAGATACAGTTCCATAACAGTGTCCTTTCTCACCTGTCTCTGGCCCCTCACCTGTCTCTGGCCCCTCTCACCTGTCTCTGGCCCCTCCCTCACCTGTCTCTGGCCCCTCCCTCACCTGTCTCTGGCCCCTCACCTGTCTCTGGCCCCTCTCACCTGTCTCCGGCCCTCACCTGTCTCTGGTCCCTCACCTGTCCCTGGCCCTCACCTGTCTCTGGCTCCTCACCTGTCCCTGGCCCTCACCTGTCTCTGGCCCCTCACCTGTCTCTGGCTCCTCACCTGTCTCTGGCCCTCACCTGTCCTCTCACCTGTCCCTGGCCCTCACCTGTCTCTGGCCTCTCACCTGTCTCTGACCCTCACCTGTCTCTGGCCCCTCACCTGTCTCTGGCCCCTCTCACCTGTCTCTGCCCTTCTCACCTGTCTCTGCCCTTCTCACCTGTCTCTGGCCCCTCACCTGTCTCTGGCCTCCCTCACCTGTCTCTGGCCCTCTCACCTGTCTCTGGCCTCCCTCACCTGTCTCTGGCCCCTCACCTGTCTCCGGCCCCTCTCACCTGTCTCTGGCCCCTCACCTGTCTCCGGCCCCTCTCACCTGTCTCTGACCCCTCACCTGTCTCTGGCCCCTCACCTGTCTCTGGCTCCTCACCTGTCTCTGGCCTCCCTCACCTGTCTCTGGCAGCCCTCCACGATGATGAGCTTCTGCTGGGGCGAGGTGCGAGCGAACACGATCTCGGTGTGGTTCTTGAGAAGGTCGTCTAGGTACTCCGTGCTCATGTCCTTCAGGTCCGAGCCGTGAACCACACACGCCTTCGCATCCCTGAGAGAAGATTTTAAAAATATATAAACCAAACCCTGGAGGAGTAAAAGTCAGTGTAGAGCAGCAGGAGACACAAGCACCGGGCCAATTATGCAGAGAGCGCTGACATTTGCACAGTGTTCTGCTCCTATAGAAACACACACACTCTCTGACAAACACAGGCTCTATACAGACTCCATTCAAGAGGATAAATTCACTTCCTCAAGTCTGATGATGTGCTTTCAAATAGAAAAGGATGTGGAACTGGGAGATTTAACGTTTTTGACCATGCAGTGAATGTAGGTTGGCACTTTACTGATGAATTCCAAGTTTATTAATGGAAATAAAGCTTGTAAATCCACTGTAAGAACTGAGGAACACATAAATACATTGCGTAAGTGCTAAAAAAGTGTAAACATAAATCAGCAGACATGCAGTTCGACTTTAATGCTATCAAACGCTTAAGCTAGTCCTGGATTTGTTTTAATACATTTAGCATTAACCCACAAGGAACACAGCTATGCATAATAAATAATGAGTGTCAGTCTTGCAGAAGTCAAAGCCTCACAAACAAATAATTGTTGGTTTTACAAAGCTTGTGGACTTTGTTGTAGATAAAACAGCGTGTATTCAAGTAGAATTCTGATCTTGAGCATCTTTTAGGAATGACCACTAAACGTCATGAAGAGACTGAACAGAGCAGATTGTATAACTGTAAAAGCATTTGTTTTA
Organism: Mugilogobius chulae; assembly: GCA_038363315.1. Classification (NCBI taxonomy): domain Eukaryota; kingdom Metazoa; phylum Chordata; class Actinopteri; order Gobiiformes; family Gobiidae; genus Mugilogobius; species Mugilogobius chulae. The sequence goes on from CM076395.1 coordinate 19,973,309, forward strand.
CCCTGTTGCAGTGTCTGTCATTATACAGGTCGAGTCAATCATGCTAGTTATTAGCTTGACGGCATTTTCATTAGTTAAGCTACCGGAAAAGATAAAAAACTTCTCTCTCAGTTGCAGCCTTAGTTCGCTAATCATATGAGTCTGTCAGCTAAAACGTTTACTTTTGATACAGTCACGGGAAATCTCGCAGTTTCCACAGAAAATATTATATTTAACACTAGAGTCAATGAGCTCGTTCTTATGAACAAAGTTGTTCTTGGCTTACAAAATTGAAAAATGATGGTCTGTAAGAACAAATCCTAAGAATACTCAGGAGCATTTGAAAGAACAAAACTTATGCTTTCAGAATTCCTACAAGATTATTGACCCTATTTTGTCCCACCCACTTGGCTTGGAAATGCACTTCCTGTTTAGCTCTGTTAAGGTAGCTAACGTGTTTGTTTGTCTGTCTTGTGGGGCAATTTTAATTAAATATAATGACAGATAAACTAAACCCATCGACTGAAATCTACAGGCTAATTGCAGCTAAACAGGAAGTGCATTTACTAGAAAAGTAGGCGGGACAAAATAGGGTCAATAGGTCATGTTAAAAACTTATGCTAAAAAGACTTCTCTAATAGACCTGCAGCAGCCTGTCCCAGCCTCAGAGCCTCTGTGTTCTAACAGGACTCAGGATCCTGTGTCACCCCCCAGGACCAGAACCTCTGTGCCCCCCCAATCCAGTCGCCCCGCATCAATGCATGTGATACAACACAACAGCAAAAGCCCAGTGTATTTCAATCCATTTCCTCTAAGTGTGTTCATGTGTTTGGACATTTTTAAAAGACGCTGAAGTTTTGAATCGGCGAAAGTCAGAAATGTGCTGTTGTCTGAAGTTCTGTGGTCGGCCCATATTTGCCATAAGAGGAAGTAGTTTCCTTAATGCATGATTCATGTCTATGTAAATAACCATTATAGCTGGGGTTTGGTGAATTTGGCGTAAGACTGTTAAGATGGAGCTTGACTTCTTATGAACACTTCATGAATCAGCTTCTTAAAGTGGAGGTTACGCAAATTTTTGAGAACACTTATGAATGAGGCCCGTTGACCTCAGGTTTCATTGTTCTGAGCAGTTTGCTAAAGCTATCAACAGTTAAATGGTGATTTTACTTGCTGACTAATTTTTAACCTAAATGAGCACAGAAAGTTCTATGTTGTCCTCATATGTGTTGTCGTACTCAAAAAACAATGTTTACGTGGCTGTGCTGAGGTTTCTGACTTTTTAATTAGGGTCTGACTGGAATTGCAGAATGACAAGATCCCCTCTGCAGCACTGGGATTGACGTCTGTGTTTGTAAGTGGCACAGACAGACCTGGGGTTGACCTCGCTCAGGGAGATGTTGAGTCTCTCTGCAATGTCCTCCACGGTCTCGTTGCCCTCGGAGATGATTCCCACTCCTTTAGCGATGGCTTTGGCTGTGATCGGATGGTCTCCCGTCACCATAATCACCTGACAACAAAACGATCAATAAAACATTATTACGACTCACTCAGCTCCAAGGATCCACTTTCTGCTGATCAAGCATGCTTCACTGCAAACTCATTTCCACCTGAAGAGAAGTGTTTCTGTGAGTTGACAGTAACTCATTCATTATGGAACATGGTTTTATGATTTTCCTGTTTTAACATTACCTGGTAGGTGAATACTTTTATAAACATAATCAAGTTTTACATGAATCAGAACAAGCTTGTGAAGAGAAATGAAAAATAACAGAAGCATTATTAGATTATTAGGTTAATGATAATTGTGATTATTCAAGTCACATATAACCGTACAAACAAAATATTAATAATGGTGCAAAAATTAGAAGCATTATTAGTTTAAACAAACAATAGGCCTTCTTTTTGGATATATCATGCACTTGAATTATGTCACCTATTTTCAATGTTATGTCAAATGTATGTGGTGTTATATGTTTGTAAAATGGCGTATGTTAACGTACAACTGTGAAGACAAATAAAGTAACTAACTAATTATTAAGTATAGTTAAGATAGTTTAATTATTAAGATATATATTTTTTTTTTAAAGGCTCATTGTTGCTGCACATATTTCATATTACAGATCAATTAGTTTTTAGTTTTTACTAAAGTGACAGCCAGTTTGAGTTTTTGTGAGACTTGTTATTGACCCAATTTTGTCCCGCCCACTTTTCTAGGACATGCACTTCCTGTTTAGCTGCAATTAGCCTGTAGATTTCAGTCAATGGGTTTATTTTGTCTGTCATTATATTTAATTAAAATTGCCCACAAGACAGACAAACAAACACGTTAGCTACCTTAACAGAGCTAAACAGGAAGTACATTTCCAAGCCAAGTGGGCGGGACAAAATAGGGTCAATAGGTAAGTTGTAAAGTTGTTTATTGCGCTTATACCACGGCTACAAAGTGTAATAGCTCACCTGTGAATATTAAAATTGTTTTATGATATGTTAATGTCTGAGATATTAGTTGTTTCTGTGTTTTGCATAAATCTAGTTCCTCCAGACTGACAGAAGTTGTTTACATTTGTTTGCCTGTGTTATAGTGATGAGCCCGGCTTAATGAAACTATAGCAACTGTTGCCATGAAAAAATAGAATGCATAAGTTGTTTAATTTAACAACAAATGTAAATTAGTTCTTCAAATTTTGATGATCCAAAAAATTAAAATGTACATTGAAATCAACCGTATTTATGGCTCACTTTCTCAACTGGCAGCATTTATTTACCCGTTGTTATCAAGACGATGTAGTCCCTCATTATCCAGGTGATCCATGTAGAAGTCCAAGCACTGGACAGTGTTTGAGATCAGAGTTGACTTATCGAGTCTGATCTTCGGCACTGTCAATGACTACTTGAGACTTCTACTAAGTTTTAGCAAGGCAGTTAATGTATTGCTTGCTGAACACCTTGCAGTTAGCATTGGCATTCTCAATGACCGTGGTATAAATTTAAATATTCAAACATCGATATTGACCATTTTAGAAGCTAAATTAGGTATGATAATAAAATATTTAATAGACATGCATCTAATTGTTTTTTTCGTTGCATTAAGATTTTTCATTCAGAAATTTTTTTTTCCCAAAACGTATCACAAACTTCAAAAAAATGGCATTTTAAACATTGAAGAAAATGAAAGAATGCCTAATTACTATATACTGGGATAAAATGTGAAAAATATTCATTATGTAATTCATTCATCATTACATAAAAATGATCTTAATTGTGTTTTCATAGACTGCAGAGTTCAACCTGTCATGAGCACTTAAAGTTATTTCATTGAAAGTAATAAAAACATGTGCACAAGGCCTTTAGCTTCTGTTGTGTAATATCACTTTTCGATGCTTTCGCTTGATGCGGCGAGAGCTCCCTTAATGTTTTTGTAAGTCCTGGACCATTTTGCAGCAGAAAACAAACGGCCCATTACAGGTCAGAAGTTCAGCTCCACAAAACACCTTCGAGACGGCGCCGAAGCTCAGACAGAATCACTCAGACTCAATTCAAAATCCTGCTTTTATCACGGCCAAAGTGTCAGAGCAAATCCACCTGCCTCACTGCAAACACCAAGGATTTGATTTTGTTATCATATCTGCTGTTTAGAGCTGTTTTTGTCTTATGACTGCTTCTGTGGAGGAAATCTTAACCGTCAGTTTTATGTGGTGCAAGTTAAGAGGCTTTTGTCTTGAGTAAATTATTGCTATGGATCCAAACTTTAATTTAGTAATGGCTTCTCCGGTGAAGGGCTGGCACAAGCTTATCTCTATGGTGATGTCATTACATTTCCTGGAGTGTTACACAGTAACAAAAATCAGATCTGTGGAGAGGCAAGTCCTATTAGAGTAAAAGGTCTTTCACACCAAGCCGAGAGTCGCCGTCTAAACCGGTTTGGCAACTTCGGTCGATAAGTGGCTCTTGTGTGTTTGGTGTGAACTAGGCTGTCCAGTAATAAGTGTATTCTGCTAAATAACAATTATTTTTCAATACACATAAAAAAACAGCAACTTTTCCCTTATACAGAAGTTCAATCTCATAATATAATAAATGAGCCACATTTCACCATCTTATTGTCATTATTTTTACATAGATGCGAGAAGTGTGACGAGATGGGGGTCTGAGAGCTTTTTGTATCCCCAATGTATCATTAGATTCAATATTAAATCCACAAACATCTGTTTTGATCCAAAACGCATGGGTCTGTTTCATGTAAACTATATATGAATAAAACGTTACAGTTCAGAGAGCTGTATCTGCAGCTCGCCTGATTCTTTTCAGATCTCAAGTTATTTTACAACGTAAGCTCCGTGGGCAGGTCAATTTAGCCTCTGCAACTTTGTCCTAATTTGCTTGTTTTATGATTTTTCACAAACACAAGTCTGCTCCGTAGACAGACTCTTTAGTTTAAAACACTCCACTGTCTCCTCTGCTGTGCAGTAGTCATGGATGTATATTAGAGCTGGATTGGACTCCGCCCCCTCTTTCCTCGTGCAAGTGGCGATAGTGACCGCTCCGCTGAACTGCTGCGGTGTGGCCCAAGAAAAATTTACCCATATCATTTTTCGGCTCTTCAAACTGCTCCGGCTCCACCGCCGCTCTCCCCCCGCTCAGGCCACCATTGCACTGATTGGTTGGTCAGAAGTGATCACGCTGTCACTTTATGTGTTGTTTTTTCTTATGAACAGACCTTTATTGTATTCATACCTTGACAGTTTGGGCTGCACACTGTGGCCTTCTTCAGAAGTGTCACTTGGTGTTTCTGTGACGTGTCTGGTCAGCTGGTTTATGAGCCCGATCTCACAAGAAAGCGTAAATTTACCACGAGTTCACAGCTGTTTTGCATAATTATAGCACGCGTCACAGTCCCCATTCATTTCAATGGTGGTAGTTAAGACGTGTTCTTATTTATGAATATTAATGAAATCCTGATTCTAATCATAACCTGCCTCAAGCCCCAGACTAATCTTACCCATTTTAGTAACTTTATGCCTAAACTTACCCGTTTCACTTGAAGAAAACGTCCCCACGTGGCTTCAACCAAAACTCGTCCTATTTTGACGCTGTGAAATCTCGTGTCATTTTTACTCTTTTTCATATCGTGCTAAATGTACGGCGTAACATAAGTACTAAAAACAGCTGTGAACTCGTGGTCAAAATACGCTGTTTTTGTGTCGTGGTAAAAGTACGCCCTCTAGTGAGACTGTGTTTGGTTTATAAAGGTTTTGGGGCCATTTTCCTACTTGGGACAGTGGGACGATGATACAATAGAGGTCTGGCCTAATGAATTTAATCGGATTACGCTGTCACGTTTCTGACGTCATGATAGTGGGAGGCGGTAGCCCGTATTCAGAAAAAAATGCAGAAGAAAAAATCGTTTTCGGCGTCAGTGCGCCACTGAGCCGAAGCCATTGAAAACAACGAGCCGCCAACTTGGACTCATCTTCCACTGCTAATAATACTTTCATGGCCGTAGCTGCATCAGCGGTGCGTCTGGGAATAAGTTCCGTGTGAAACAAGCGCCGTGTCGTTCCGCTCCGCTGCAAATAAAGCGAATCATTGTGGCAAAAAATAATAATCAAAGCTTTTTTGTAATCGAAAGACTCAATTTACTCGATGAATCGTTTCAGCTCTACTTTGTCGACCAAGAAGTTGTTCAGTCGACTACAGACTAGTTAACATGGGTTGAAATCTATGCACAGATCACATAGCTTCAACTTGAGGACTCAGCTTTACATGCTTTCATTATCATCGTTTACTTTTCACAAACTGCAAACTGACTGATGTAAATGATGACGATAAATATTTACCACAAAGATCATCTCACCCAATTACATAAACATCTCACTATTGTTTCTCTGTCTCTGACCTGTCGCTGAACTGAACCCAGAACGATATAACTTTTACATTCAGCGCGGCTTAAGTGTCACAGACAGATCTCGGCGCGCCCACGCACTAACCAGCAGCCTATTGTGGTTTTTCTCCAACGTTAAAGATGTCATTTTGGTTTTTCGACTGCCGCTTTGTTTCTCCGCGTGTGCCGTCTAACCTTTTGTGTGGAATAAAGACGGAAAATGTCGGTGCGTTTTGCCAAAAGGCTCACACGACGTCTCCTTTTCATCGGCGCAGACAAAGGAAGCACTTTAATGGTGTTCATTATTTAGTTTGTGCAAATTCACTGGGCCATTATTCAGCGTGTTTGTGCTGGGTTCTGACAGCCGACGAAAACATGCTTAAAACAAAAGGGGCGGTTTGTAAAAGATGCCGGAGGGACGGAACAATGAGGATGTGTCTGTTTGCTGTTGTTTTTTGTAGAGAGCGATCGCCGGTTTGTGTTTCCGAGGGCAAAACGCGGACGTAACATCGAAAAAATACAAAGAGAAATTTTAAAAAACACAAAAGCTAACTCAAAAACATGAAAAAACACAATCGTAAAGTCAATAAGGTGCAACGAATTTCGAAAAACAAAATTGCAAGTTCCAAAACACAAACACGAATAAAAGAGGGAGAGAGAGAGAGAAAGAGAGATGGGGGGTAAAGAGAGAGAGAGAAAGAGAGAGAGTGAGAGAGAGAAGAGAGGGAGAGAGAGAGAGAGAGAGAGAGTGAGAGAGAGAAGAGAGAGAGAGAAGAGAGAAACAAAGAGAGAGAGAGGAGAAAGAGACAGAGAGAGAAAGAGAAGGAGAGAGGTGAGAGACTGCAGGCAAGAAAGGGGAGAGAGAGTGGAGAGAATGAGAGAGAAGAGAAAAGTAGAGAGAGAGAGGGAGGAGAGAAAAGAAGAGAGAGAGGAGAGAATGAGAGAGAGGGGGAGAGAGATTCGAGTCAATGAGAGACAGAATGAGAGAGAGTAAGGAGAGAGAGATGAGATGAGAGGGTTAATGAGAGAAAGAGAACAAGACAGAGAGAGGAGAGAGACAGCAAGGGAGAGAGAGGGAGGGAGAGAGAGAGCAAGAGAGAGTGAGGTGAGAGAGGACAGAGAAAAAGACAGGTTAGAGAGAGAGAGAAAGGAGAGAAAAGGAGAGACAGAGGCAGAAATTATACTTCCATTTTAAGTTAAACTGCACTGTTACTTTTTACTTGTAGAACTTTAGTTTTTGTGTGTTTTTCGAAGTTGTCCACCATTCTGGACCAGATTTTGCTATTTTGGGCCGGCTCAAAGTTTGTTTGGGCTTTCACAATCACCCAATTGAACCAGATAGGGGCGGCTTTGTGCATAGGCAAACTAAGCAGTTTCCTAGGGCGCCATCTGGTGGAGCGGACGCCGAACTGCAGCCATAAAAACGAGGAAAACAATTCTACCACTCATGCGCTGCTAGTCATTTGGTATTTCACGTCAATAGGGAACGTATTCATTGAGTTATGACCACAAATAGCTGATGAAGAACTAAAACGACTTTAGATTTTGTCGAGCGTATAATATTAGGCTATTTGCCTTGACGACAGTTCACAAAATCCTGTGGGAAGATGAAGCTTCTTGGCCGAGCTACGATTTGAATCTTGGTGAGGATGTATACTTCATAGTGTACAAAATTATGCAACTGTAAAAGATGAAAATAACAATAGATTATAGGCAATAGTATCCATTTTCTTCATAAATAAAAAAAATGGCCCTGCCTACACTCATAGGGATGGGACGAGAACTTGTGCCGCGAGATCTCGCGAGATCAAACTGTCACGATGCTGTGCGCACACGTACTGAACTGTCTCGTGAGATTTTTCCATGGTCATGAATTTAGGTTTTGTAACTTTGAGCAGCTGTAGTAAATATTCTCCTCCACACACAGACTTGTAGTGGACTTATTCTGACAGAAAACAGTCTAAACTCTGTCTCAGTTTTTATTTCGTAAAGATAGGACCAATATTGACAGAGATAATTAGTCCTAAACATTGTAAAAGTTAGCGTGAAAAATATATAATCGTCAAATATACGCGCGGACATCGCGGGAAAAGCGCAGTGTTTTTCACACTTAAACATAGTTTAAAATAGATCCACAAAGAGATATTTTGGCCCATATCATCAATAGCTGTAAAAGTAGGAAAGTCTCCTCATCTGTGTGTGTCTGGTCCCTGTCAGCAGCAGCAGCGCTGTGAAGGAAGGGGAAGGGGGCGGAGTCTGAGCGGATCAATTTCAGTCAAAACTCAGATCATTCAAATAATAAAAATCCAAGGTGATACACATAATGAAAGGTAAAGCTAAACTAAAAGAATATAAACTAACAATAATAAATAATACAAATAAAATTTTGTAATTTGTCTTGTTTAAATTCTAAATTGAAACAATTAATGCAAATTATTTAAAAATCTTGTCTCGTCTCGGTCTCGTGAAAATTCTGTCTCGTCCCATCCCTAATTTAGATAATATAGGCCTATATTAGGTCTGGGCAATATCGTGTTACAAATTAAATTTCAATCTTCTCCCTGTGACAATCTGCTTTTTTGGATGAAATTGTCAAATCGTTACTTCCCATTTCTTTATTTGATCTTTCTGTTTGTTCAAATGTAGACTGTTTTTTCCCATTTCTTATTAGGCTAACCTCAGACTTGCCACGTTTACTTCGTTATCACAACTTCAGGCTTTATTTTGGGAAAATCACTTCACAATCCACAAAAACATATTAATTTATGTCAAAATTGATCGTCTGAGGTCACTTGTTTTGGGCTTGTTTCTCTCTGACAATCCCAATCGACAATCCCAAATGAGAGTAGATGAATTCTGGAGGTTTTCCTGGCTATTGTCAATACCAGAAAGAATCCTAACTTGGATCTTTGTGATGAGAATATTAATTGTGATTCATAACAATAAACTACATTCATAAATCCTCTTCTTCTTCGTCTCATGTGTAGCTGCTTTCTTGGACACTTCCTGGTTCACAGAAACAGTCCTCCTTCTCTCCACACGACACACTTGACCTTCAGCCGGGCTCTGAATATGAACTAAACGTTACATATTTATAGGCTTTCCCTCTCTCACTCTCAGCTGCTCACTCACATTCATGACAGAAAAGGTTCGCGTCTTCACTCTAAATGCCAAGCGCTTTGTCCTAAATATGGAAAAACACTCAATAACTTATCATCTTGACACCGGCCGCAGAGTTTAAAATAGTCGTGAAAGGACGGCGGCGTTCGGAATAATACTGTCTAAGGACAATATCTATCAGTCACTGGGACAAAGAATGTGACTTAGTTAAGCACAAAGACGCAATAATAAAGTACACACTGACCCTTCAAAAGCCTGTACACAAAAACATTCTGTGTATATTTACTCAAGTAGTGTACATAAATATTTTTTTTTCTCCCAAAATTTAAAAAACAGTTTTTTAAGACCACAAATATCTTTTTTCCTTCCAAAACCAGTGCACAGCTGCTTAGTGGTCTTATATCAACGCTTTTATCTAGTTTAACAAGTCAAAATGTCTATAATCTAACAACACAAACTATTTACCACACAACTACATAAAAAGTTATTATGGTTATTGGTTCATTTCACACCACAATGCACCTGACCCTAACTTTGTATTTTTACTTTTTTACTGAAGAAACTTGCCAATGATGTACTTTTGTATTTTTACTCAAGTAAAGTCACCAGAGTCATTTTTAGACAAGTAACTGTACTGTTACTTGAGTACTGAACAGTGTTGGGTGTAACTTATACTGTAATTAGATTACATGTTTGAGTAACTAGTAGTGTAACTCAATTACTGTGAAAATACGTGTTATTAAATTACAGTTACTAACAAAATAATCTAAGTAAAAAAATAATAATAAAAAAATACAAACATGGCGTATTGTGGAAGAATACGTTGAGACACAGATCAGCAGATGAAACAGGGGCTAGAATACTTTCTATTGTTGATTTCACTTAATATGAACCTATTTAACCAACTCATTTGTTGTTTCTCTTTGCCTAAAAAACAAAAATAAAATGTAAAATTATATCTTTGATCTACGTTTGCAATAATACACACAAAGTAATTCAAAGTAATGTATCTAAGCGACTTTCTTGGGGCAGTAACCAGGTAGTGTAACTTATTATTCTGCCACCTCTGATCAGCAGACACTTATACCACAGTACTAAAAAGAGGATTTTGATCATTATAAGTATAGTTCTAAATATTAATACTACACATACCAATAACTCTTCATTATAATGTTACTAATGTGGTGTTTCAAAAGATCTACTTGGACCTTCTCGACTCTACTCTACTTGGTCCTGCTTGGCCTGGTTATGTTTCCATTACTTTTCAAAATGCAGTGCTATTTCTATAGCAACAGTCCACAACTAACAGATACAGTATTTCCACTATAATTTCCACTATAATTGTAGATTCCAGTAGCACTCTGGGAAAATCACTGTCAGTTAGAACTTAAAGGAAAAAAAAATTAAATATAATGCTAGCAAAGCCACCAATGCAAAGTGATGGTGTCAATCAATCAGGCAGTTTAAATCATGAAAATACATGATTGACTGAAATTCAGCAAGACTCATAAAGACAGAGACTACAATGAGAGAAGCAGGCCTGTGGAAACTATAGGGACGTTAGCAGTTAACCGTGACTAATGGTTTAACCGAGTGGCATGTCTTTGACCGGTTAATTGACATAGATTTCTCCAGCAGATGGCGCTAACTTCCTCTGACACCTCTGGTATTTGTCAATGTGAAAAAAAAGATCACTAAAACTACAAAACAGTATTTTATCTCAGGGCTTGGATATTCTTTTTTTCTCGTGGGCCATATTTGAACCCGGACAAGTGATGAAGGGCCTGATTACAGTCATTGGTCCAACAAATTATTGTTTTTACAAGCACATTATTAGAAAATAATGCTTATACTTGTACTGGCTTGTACTATTTTAACAATTTATAGTTATAATATTAGGACAACAGCCAATGACACATGTCCCAGGCAAATCAAAAAAAAAAAAAAAAAAAAAAAAAAAAAAAAAAAAAAAAAAAAAAAAAAAAAAAAAAAAAAAAAAAAAAAAAAAAAAAAAAAAAAAAAAAAAAAAAAAAAATCAAAAAAAAAAATTATAAGAGTAACACCTTATTCTCAATACAATGTAAACAGCCGGAGGATATTAAACAAAGCCCCAAGCCGAGTCTGGCGGGCCTAATAAGGTTTGGTTTTGTTGGTTTTGTGTGATGTTTTTCTGTTGGCTTAATTACTTTTTTTCTTTTTTATTCGTCATGAGCCAAATACACAGCACAGTTAATTTACTGCAGGTAGCACTGTAATACGCATCAAAAAATGACTGTATATGTATCTACTGTAAAAAAATTGAAAAAAAAAAAAAAACAGCACGAAGGCCCGATCAACTCACAGTCGCATTGGCAAACTTTGATCACTTGGGTAACGTCTTTTCGATCAGCAAGGCAAGGTTTAATCCAGAAGGTAGCTGGCATACTACTAAATGCAGAAAAAAAAAAGATCATATACTCGTTTTGTTAGCATGTTCCTTTTCAGGTGCCCTGTGCTATACTTGTAGGTGCCACGAAAACAAGTGATTAATGGAACGTGATAAATGGCTACTTGTTTTTTTTGTTAATCGAATAGTGTACAGTGCATATATAAATCGTACCCATCTCAACGTGTTTTGACGAGGTCTGTTTTTTTTTTTTTTTTTTTTTTCCAGTCTTCTTGTGCACATTCAAGGTTCCTTAAAGGCTGTCATCGCTCGCTGCTCCTTGGTTCACGGACGTTTTTTTTTTTTTTTTTTTTTTTTTTTTTCAGATCGGCCTGTCGCTGTCTCCTGCTCTCGTTCAGACTCGTGCATCCCTAGTGGAAACCCTGCTAATCAGTGCAAAGTAGAGCTGAGTAGAGCTGGTGGAAACGCTCCATAACTATCTATAATAAAGTGCTAGCGGTCGTGTGCATTAGAGTGAAGTTGTAAAGAAGGTGTAGAGCTGCTGTGATGAGTGCAGACGGTGTTGGACCTTGATTCCAGCAGAGCGACACTTCCCCACAGCGTCTGGAACAGCGGCTCGCGGAGGGTCGATCATGGAGATCAGACCCAGGAAGCACAGCCCTCGATGGGGAAGTTTGCATCGTCTGTGTCGAAGGAGAAGCCATGAGGAAACTGAGACAGAGGAAGGTGCAGATGACAGAAACCTGAGAGAGAGAGAAAGAGAGAAGAAAGAGAAAGAGAGAGAGGGAAAGAGAGAGAGAGAGAGAGGAGGGAGAGAGAGAGAGAGAAAGAGAGAGGAGAGAAAGAGAGACAGAGATAGAAGAGAGGGAAAGAGAGAAGAGAGAGAGAGAGAAGAGAGAAGAGAAGAGAGAGAGAGAGAGAGAGAAGAGGAAGAAGAGAGAGAGGAAAGAGAGAGGAGAAGGGGGAAGAGAGGGGAGACAGAGAGAAAAAGAGGGAGAAATGAGGGAGAAAGAGAAGAGAGAGATAGAGAAAAGAGAGGATGAAGAAAGGAGAAGGAAAGAGAAGAGAGAAAAGACGGAGAGAGAGGAAAGAGAAAAGAGAGCAAGAGGAGAGGGAGGGGGGGCAGAGAGAAGAATGGGAGAGAGGGAAAAAGAGAGGAGGAGAAAGATAATAAAACAGGGAGAGACAGAGAGAATGGATAAGAGAATAAGAAACAGAAAAGGCAAAGGAAAAGAAAGAGTGAGAGAGTGACAATGAGAGGGCGAGAGAGCAGAGGGAAAGAGAGGAGAAAAGAAAGAAAGAGGAAGATGATGGGAGAAAAGGTTTAAAATATAGGGAGAGCGAAAGAAGAAAGATCGAAACAGGGAAGAAGGGAAACAGTGATTGGAAGAGAAAGAAGAGAGAGGGGGGGGGCAAAGAAGAGAGGATGAAAGAGGGAGAGAGAGAAGAGAGAGAGAAGAGAGAGAGGAAGGAGGGAAAGGAGGAGACAAGGGGTTGGGAGCAAAAAAGAGAGGGGGGGCAGAAAGAATGGAAGACGACAGGCAGAGCGATTGAGAGAAGGAGGAGAGAAGATAGAAGAGAGTGAAAAAGCAAAGATGAGAGGGATGAAGAAGAAAGAGGAGAGTGTAATACACAAGGAGAGAGTGAGAGAAAGAGACAGAGCGAAAGTACATTACGAAAGGAAAGAGAGGATGAAAGAAACAAAGAGAGAAGAGAGGAGAAAGGGAGAGATTGAGGGTGAGAATGGAGAGGAAAGTGAAAAAGATGAGGAAAAGAGGGTTGGAGTGGAAAAAAAAAAGAAAGGGAGGAAGGGGACCAGAAAGAAGGAGCCGAGGAAGAGAGAGAAGGAGGAATGAGAAGAAAGAGAGCGATAGAAGAGAGTGAAAAAGCAAATACGAAGGGGAGAAGAAGAGAGAGGGACAAGAGAGAGATATACACAGGAGAGAGAGAGAGAAGCGAGGAAAAGAGATGGAGATGGAGAGAGAAAAGAGAAAAGGAAGAGAGACAAAGAAACGCAAGAAAGAGGGAGAGAAAGAGAGAGAGAGGGAGGGGAAAGAAAGAAAAAGAGAAGAGAAAGAGAGAGGAGAGAAGGAGAGGGGGGAGAGAGAAAGACAGAAGAAGAAAGAAGAGAGTGGAGGAGAAAGAAAGAAAGAGAGAGAGAGAGCAGAGAGGGAGAGAGAGAGAAAGAAAGAAAGAGAGAGAGGGAGAGGGAGAAGAAAAAGAGAGAGAGAGAGAGGGAGGCGAAGAAAGAAAGAAAGAAGAGAGAGAGAGGGAGGAGCGAAGAGGAGGAGGGAGGGGAGAAAGAAGAAAGAGAGAGCGGAGAGGGAAAGAAAGAGAGAGCAGAGAGAGAGAGAGAGAAGAAGAGAGTTAAGAGAGAGGAGAGGGGAGGATGAGAGAAAGAGAAGAAAGAAAGAAAAGAAAGAAGAAAGAAAGAAAGAAAGACAGAAGAAAAGAAAGAAAGAAAGAAAGAAAGAAAGAAAGAAAAAAGAAAGAAAGAAAGAAAGAAAGAAAAAACATTATGGCCTAACAAAACATAATCTTGACATACCTTTTCTCATTTATTTCTCAGCTCAAGTCTATTTTCATTTTCAGATGTTGCTCTTTGACGTTGCCGCGATGTTCCGCTCGCTGCTCAATTGAGTCATCCACTTTGGATTAATTTATGAAAGTTGTCTGGTGAAAAATGCATGCGCTCCCTATAGACCCGCAGCCCGTCGCCGTGGTAACGACACCGCCAGCCAAAACGCGCGCTCCGTAATTGACATCATCAGAGCACTTTTCACTCGCTGCTGTCTGTTTGGGGAATAAAAAAACAAAACACAAAAAACAACTCCACTCCAAGTGAAAATGGGGCTTGTAATTGTGACCTATGGCAGTTTATAAAGACGCACTTTTCTCCGCTGCCACTTCAATAAAGACGTTCACGGCTTGATTAGACGAAGCGCTTGGATGTTTTTGGATGGGAAACACACTGACACAAAGTCCTACTTCTCTCAGAAAAGGCAGTCTAGGGCAGCCAACTTTTACAATCATAAGCAGCACGCAGAACTGTCAGCTGAGTAAGTGGTATTTTGATCTGAATTAAGGAGTAAAGGAGTAGCAGACTCATAGCACTAACACTCATAGAGACACATCTTCACTCTCATTCATTATTCTGGGGAATTTACAGTGTTGACAATTGACTTGTCATAGTATGTTTGGAGGAAGTCAGAGCCGAACCACGGTAAGCAATATCAAACTCCACTCAGAGAGTCGTGAGATTGTCTGATGCGGATTCAGAACCCACTCGATCCTGATTCATGCTTTGTCCTGACAAGTTGATTAGATTACAGAAAGCGCTTGCTACACGGGCTATCAGACGATTGCTGTACATCCAGAAGCACGGATGAGCCTGGTGGCTCGAATCTGAATAGAACCCAGGAATACGCAGCACATTAGAGTTTAGATTGGGCCAAAAAAGTCCAGCCTGACCTGTCCTTGAGCCGGCGACATATAGTTCCTGAACTCGACTAGAACTTGAGGCATTTCTTGTGGTGTCTGAGCCCGAACCGCGAAGTGAGCCCATCCCCGCCGTCAACTGAACTGGCATTTTAAAGAGAAACAAACTCAGATCAACTTTTTTTCACTGTTAAACTGTTAGCCCGGGGTAGGGCCATTTATTTGCGAAAAAAAAGCACAGCTCTTAAGTACTTTTGGGTAGAGGACACCCTATGGGCATGTAGAAACAGTGGTCTTAAGTGTCCTGCGGGGGCCCTGGCTTTTAGGCTCAAAAATGCAATTTAGAGGGGCGCTATTTTACGAAAATGTGAAAAATCACATTTCTGGGCGGTTGGTCAATTTTAGGACTACAGTGATGAAATTTCACACAAATGTTCTTATTAATGAGGAAATGTGTGACAAAATTTGGTGGCTCTACATTAAAGTATCTAGGGTTATTAGAAAATATCATAAAAACGAAGCAAAAATACCTTTCACGGGAACTATCTGAGACTGAATGACACTTTAAACATTTACTACAGTACAAATTATTTATTGATGGATATTTTGCAATAGAAAATTTCCTCATGCCTTGGCTTTGATTTGAGGGGTTGATGATGTTTCTACCTTAATAATGTGGAAGTTTATTTAGTTTGCTGGACCGCTCCCTGCCTCACAAAACCAGTTCTGCTTCTATAGGTCTGTGACTCTTACTCAATGTGCTCACATGCTATCAAGAATTACAATGCAAAATGTGCCTTTTTTAACATTTTATTCCACAGATCAAGCTGTACAATTAAATTATGAATAGTCAATGGTAAATGGTCTCTATTTATATAGTGCTTTTCCACCTACAAGGCCACAAGCGCTTTACATTCGGATATCAATCACCCAGTTTAAAGACACGTGCAATGTGGGTTAAGTGTCTTGCCAAGGAACAATGAGACATCCACATTTTGTCATCTCACTAGTGGCACTCTGGTGTTTCAGCGATCTCCCATCAAGTATAATCGCGGCCCTATCTGCTTAGCTGCTGAGATCCTGGCCCCACTTATAAATGCACTTTTTGCGCTAATATGGTGATTAAATAATCATCCTAATACTGATACAATCTTCCTCTCAATCTAAAGGTCAATTTCATTCAAGTCTAGTGACTTTCTTCAGGTCATTCGAGCTGTCAACCTCGTTCATATAGCCACCTGGCTGGCGCTTAATGGATCCGTAGTAGAGGCTTGTCAGGTCCTGGTCTCAGTAGGGCTGGAAAACCAGAGCGTTGACCTGTCCTGTTGCCATGATCCTCCATGGTATTGAGAAATAATTCACTGCGTTACATGTATGATCAATTGACAAAGTTTCAGGATGCGTCTCATTTTCCAGACTATCTGAAAAAGCTGCATTGAGGTCCTCTGAAACACACGGACTGAAGAGATTACTATGCTTGCCCGTCAATCCTTTCCCCTGAACAATTCTTGGATTTATACGACACTCATGCGTCAGCACCACTGAGAATGAATCAAGCAGTATTGAATGTTTGAGAGCAACAATTTAATCAGAACTCTCCACAAGGATGAAATACCATCGTTAAGTGTGACCAATGTAATAATGTGTATTATACGTAAATGTTTTCAGTAAAGGGAGTCTCAATAGAACCTAGCTTCGGTACTTTGGTAAGATTAGACTCGAGGGACCATAATATAAGACCTGGAAAAAATAATCAAGACGTGCATCAATACCACAATCCCAATACTGCTTCTGGACATGTTACTAGCAGCACAGTACATTAGCTATCAGACTGATTGGAAATATCCCCCGCAGGCTGGAACTGCACATACGCGCACCACGCCAACTCATTCAAATTCCCAGTTCCTTTGACACCTCTAGTCTTATATAGAGACTCTATTATGGAGCCCTTTGTTACATGTGCACCTAAGAGACAGGACTTTAGCTCCGTAAGAGATCATTCTTTAACATGGTTTATTCATCCTGTGGAAAGAGTTCTGAATTAAATGTGTTGCTCTCAAACACAAACATCTGATTGATCAGTCTTCAGTTTGTTGCTGAGCTTGATGTCCAGAATCAAAAATCAAAGGAATCTGTTCAGCGGGGAAAGGGATTGAGGCAAGCAAGTATACCTGGTCCCATGAGATTTCAGAGGACCAATGGCAGCTTCTCAAAGAGAGTGAAAATGCTGAACAATTATACATGAATATAGTGCATGAATGTTTCAATAGCATGGAATCATGGCACAGACAGAGTCAACGGCCTTGGTTATCACAGAGACCAAGGACTAGACAACCTCTCTACGATCAAATAAGGCAGAAGGTAGAGATTGAGAATCTCCTGATAAGAAGTCACGAATGATGAAAATGTGGACCTTAGATTGAAGGGAAGGATTGTATCGTATTAAGGAGTTATTTACATCACCATATTAGCGCAAAGTGCATT